>MNPL01002848.1:23710-47117 GCA_002081605.1 Tropilaelaps mercedesae
CGTACCAGCATTTATTTATCGCAACCATACCGACTCGTCTTACAATTGCCGCGTGTAGCCATGTAATGGTTACTACAGAGGTTAACTAGCGTCTTGTAGACTGTGGGCACTTATGCGATACGTGATACACGATGTTCAAGAGTGCAAAAAAGGACCCTGGCCATCCTAACTTCCACCAGTGAGGTTGTATAGTGCCGTGGCTAGTATTGGTATGGCCCATTACTTGGCAAACACCCGTTCATAAGATGCTGCTGAGATTATCCGCTTTGTCAGATATAAGGTGTTTACGAAGAAATGGGACCGACATGCCCGCTTGCGAGTTATTTTCGACAACGTACAACAGTCGCGTATATTTCTACGAACGGGTGAACTGTTTCCTGAGATGACATGTTCCGTTGAGGTGTGAGGATAGTGGCCTTAGATAGGCCAATTCTTGGTAGTACTCTCGGTGCACCAGACGGACACACATTGATTAGATTCTACTGAAACGTCGCGGCCGTACTATGAATGTTTGCATAGGTCAGCGAACACATACACAAACACACACACACATATATATATATATATAGGATAAAAATGACTCTCTCGGTATACTCTTTCCCTTGCACTCCCTTTCCCCTTGTCAATGCACGTGTCACACAGACCAGTGGGTGGTTGCGCGCACACGTACCTTATTTATAGCGCGTATACATTGCCCCAGGCACCAATACCACTCTTCGTACACATTGTACGCGTACCATTTCACCCGCATGTCGTTAATGTAGCGGCATGCAGTATTACATGGTGTCACGTACGCCTGTAGAGAAGCCGTGTGTAGTCATGCTGTATTGAAGATAGTGTTTCTACATTTCGAGCCGATGCTGACGCTGACCAAGCCCAAAACGGACGGTATATTTTTACAATCATATCGAGTCGTGATAAAAAAAATAGCAGGACGGTTTAGCCGGCAATGATGAGCTGTAATGAAATGGAGGAGTCACTGTGTTTCAACATGCCGCTGGAAGGCCTTCTTTGGAAGCACACAGATGGCCATATCTAGATAAATGCATTGAAAAATTCCTTTAGTAGCGAAAGTTGTTGGACCCAGCTTCCGCAATACTCAAAGTGAGGTATTACAAAGCTCGATGGCTTGGCGCACTCAAGTGTGCCTTGCGATCGGAGGAGACACCTAGGTACTTGGGTTCGATCTCCGTTCTCACGCGTTTAGATTTATGAGGTCCGTCTTATGAAGTAATGCAAAAAGTTTCACAGTGGATGTCAAATGTAGGATGATGGTTAGCCCCAAAAATATTTTAGATTCTATATTATGCGATATTGATACTTCAAAGCGGGACTGTTATAACTATTGCATGAGCAGGAGCTTCACCGACAAGTTTTCTCTGTTTTGTCAAATGCCCGTTCCTCCTGTGAAAGACTGAGACGCAGTTGGATGAGTGATTACAAAGGCACCTTTTGGTATTTGTGACTGAGTAAGAAAACCGAAAGGTTCACCACGATTGTCCGACACAAATTGGGTGTAATTTCCTCATATCGATTTCATATACCAATATATTGTACGAATCAGACAATTAAGGAATAAACCCACTGTATTGTCAATAAGACGTCTCGGCGATAACAACGAAAATAATTGTCAGTATCCATTAATGATGTGAACATTCTTTACCACAGAGGTGCTTACTAGCAAATCAAAGAAATCCTAATCGTTATTTTTTGCTAGTGACTAGAACAATCCGCCTTGCTTTACTTAGGCATACAGAATACTAATGTACCTTAGAATTAAAAAATGGTTAGATTAAACAATGATGAAATAATTGTCGTGCTTCGTCCACTGCAAACAAAGCCTCTCCTTTTGTGAAAATATAATGTTTTATTTTTATCCGTCCTTCTTCTTGGTGGGTTTAGCGGTCCGGAGGGGTTTGCGCCAAATGCGCTACTCAAGGATGGTCATGAGAACATTAGAACATGTGGGCGACGGAGAGTTTTACTTGACAGAGATTTTCCTTGGTTTGACAACGTAGCCGCCCGAACGCTTGGGTTACATCCGTGAGGAAATCCAAGTCGATCCACCTCCGGGGTCCCACGAGGCATACTTGAGTAACCAGGGTGCATAGCTGACGATCTTGAAGAAGAGGTGAAGGGAGCGGCACATATGAAGAGCGAGCTAAAGGATGGTGTGCTTCGCATACAAATAGTCCTCAGACAGAAAGCCAGCCCATAATAAGACCAATGAGGAACCACAGATTTTCCATCCTTTAGGAGTCCTCTATCATTGTTTTTCATGACTCATTCAAAAAGACGATGCCCTCCATTTGCGTCTTCGTCTAGTCGTAGGTACAGGTCGATGAGGACGCGATAAACGAATCGCATCACCCTTCAAACCTGAAAGGTTGGGGCCTATCTAGGGTCTTCTGTCTGCCGAAAAGTGTTATGCAAACCGTGTTCTCACTTACCCTTATCCTTAGCATTGCGATGCGGTGCAGCGCGTCTGCTGCGACACGGCTTTAATTTGGAGTCCAGGGAACTCCAGGCAATCTACGTATAGCGTATCGCCCATAATTCGACAGCATCTCATGTTCTACCTTTATTCAGCTGTGGGCTTGCCAGCTAAGCGTGGCGTTCGACGATCGGTTGAAGCTAAGTGCTTTGGGCATTTTTGACTATACGAAGGCTTATAAGAGAAGCAGGGGGTTTCATCGAATGGATTAGAAAAGGACGCAGTAGATCGATTCCTTTATCGCTATCAGGAATAGGGGCAAAAGCTCCAAAGAGCTTTAATGGACTACGTATGTACTTTAGTGGTTAAGTATTAATGGTTATACTAGTCTGATACGTTTGGTCGGCTTCTTCGGATAATTAGACACCTATATACGTGTGTATGCTTTAGTAGTCGTAGCAGCAACTGCTGCGACCTAGGCGGATAATAGTTGCTATGTGAAGCAGAACCCATTTCAAGGGGATAACCCACAGTTAGGATGCTTTGGCAAGCATCTACTACATAATATAACACGTGATATCTTATTTATTGTATTTGAATAGCTCAAATGTAGTAATTTAACGAACAGCTGTCATGGGTGCGATTTTACATTTAATACCTGAAAAATATGCATAAGGACGTTGCTTGCCTAATATAACTCATCATTGACCAGATGTGGCCCAGCAGTGAACCACTATATATCAAAAACGATTGAATGCATCTGTTCAATCTCAAAACGGCGTACACATGTACCTTTAATCAATCGCATAACCTTCTTACTTCCGAGTAGTACTACCTTCTTATTCACGTTCTCGTAATTAAAAATTTAAGTTTGATGCCGGGGTGTTCGTTTTGCGAATTCCCATAGATTTTGAACATAGTGTGTTATTAAGATTGACGACAACGAGTTTGGAAGGATTTTTACCTTTATTAAAGGCAGGAAAACTTGTAGAATAACATAATGCCATTCTTAAGAATGTACAGAGGCGTGTTCGTATATTGATAAGTATCGATATTCTACACACACAATTTATTGAATGAATAGCTATTGATGGTCTGAGCTTTAAAAGCAAAATACTAATTTATTCCTAAGTTTTTTCGTTCATGATTTACTGTTGATGAACCATCGGACGCTCGTGCGTCGTATGACATGCCTATCACGCTCCCAAAATGCCTCATATTTCAGTCAGCCGGTTTTGCTCAATCGACCACCACGTAGAAGGATCACAACAATAGAGCTCGTAAATGCGCCAGTATTGGGGAGGGCTTGCTTTGCACAGCCCTTATCTAACCCATAGGCCCATGAACGGAGGCAACGACAGGCCAGCCATATAGGCACACACAATTCGGCTAACTAGGCTGCGAGCATCGACGTGGTACACCCTACTGCGAGACAAGGTGTTTAACACCTCACCTTATACATCGTCGTTGTTGTTTTGTAAAATTATGTTGAAAACATGGTGAAGATTGCTGACGACGATTCTGGTCACACTGGCGTATAGAAAAAATAACGCTAACATAAGACTGTAAGAGACCGCTGAAGACGCCAAAACCGGTTCTGTAAGGGATTCATGCTGGATGACAATGACGCAATAGGAAAAGGCAAACAGAGCGACGACCGGATCAATACAAACACGTGAAAAAGACAACGAAAATAACTACCTCACCCATCGCTCGTGGGTGTATTCAAACTCTCTAAATAGACCTACGTTGATAATATTAACAACATTCTCTATTTATAGTCGGAAAAGTATGCCAGAAAAAGGCGCTGATTGACGAAATAGAAACGGAAATAAATACGACGGAGAACAAATACGAAAACGTTTGGAGCAGTGCGATACATGGCGTCAATACGGTAAATTCAGATACCCGGAATGTGAGCAAAGGTTAGAACGGCGTAATCGGGGGGCATAACCAACCAATTTGGTTCGTTTACCTTCTTTCACCAGTCTACTCTGAAGTAGGCAACGGCACGCAAAGAGAATCGGTGCAGTTGTGACGCTTGTTGCAACGGGTCTCGAGGGGCCACTTTGTTTTCTGATGGCGCTGGCTGTTCGTTCTACGCTTTGGTGGTGGTGACCGCTAAAACAGCAGCAAAAAGAAACACGTGTATTCACGCATACGGCAATCACACATACGCGTGCATATGCCCACACATGCTTGGGATCCGTTCGTTGAGTTTATTGAGCACCACTGCTACGATCCTTACGTTAGCTGGCGGAGCACCAACGACTAGCTCGAAATGCGCATACGCATTCTTTCTGAACCCGACGACGACAATAACCACAATTGTAACAGCAACCACAATTACGGCAGCAATCACAACGACAACATACAACAACAACATCGACAACGACGATGACAGCGCCGCCAGCCGAAAGGAACCTGGCCCAGGCAAAGCCTTGTACGATTGCACACCTCGTCTGCGCGCGCTGTGCTTTCACTCACTCCATGAATACATACATATCCCTGGGTTTCTAGTATAGCATACACTCTTGTTGTTGGTACTGGTGTTGTCTAGGGGACTAAATCAAATTATACAGAAGCTATCCAGTAGAATTTGGGTCTCCTCATTCATTATGGGTAGCGTATGGGGAGATACCCGAACAGCACAAAGAAAACAGGCAAATCTTTGATCCTGAATGTCTTATGGTACAAGTAGCCAGACATTTTGTCAGAAATTCTCTGGAACAATTTTCTAGAGCTATTTCGTATGTGTACGACGAAGAGCTTATATTTTTAGGTAAAACGGTGCAGGCGAATAAATATGGCTGCAGGTCCAATTCGCTAAGCAATGTCCGATGCCTGTTTCGACCTTTTCAGGTCATGTAGAAATCTAACAGTGGAGTTTTCTGGTTAGATTTCTCTGTGCAAGGATGCGCCGAATATCACTCAAATGAATTTCCATCAAATATAGAGCAAAAGCCGGCCGACTAAATCGATACATTCATACGGAAGAAATAGAAAATCGAAACCTGAAAGTCAATCACCTGCATTCGAGCATCGTGAAAACAATAACGAATATCACAAAATGAATGTCTTGTCCCCTAGACACTGAAATTCGTTTACTTATCACACGTATTTGTTATTTGCGGTCCAACACATCAATAGCCTTCATTCTGATATCTTCAATTGGCCCGATACGAAAAACAATTTTTTACTTTCCATAAAACAACCAACAAATATTTTTATGAATCCAAGCTGTGCATTCCTGATGCCTGCAGCATAGATTCACATTAATCTGAGTCTATGGCCATCATCAATAACCCAAATCTTTTTGACTGGTCATCCCATCTAACTAGGGTTCCGTTAGATACCTCCTTGACTCTCAGCGGCGGCTCTATACAGACGTCAGTGCAGTCACTGTCAACTAATCTTAGGTCAATAGGTCGCACGCCAGATACGGTGTTGGGCTACTGGTCCAACCCTTATGCTGACGGTCACTAATGTCTCACTAGCATTGACAAATGGGATTGAAAAAACTGGCCAACGCATCCAATTAGCGAGGGAAGACAGCAACTAACGGAGCAGATATGCTACTTTTAGGGCCATTACGCAGCTGGCGAAGCCCTCAGACGCACCAGCGTACGCTCTCTCTACTTTAATTCCTTCCACTTCACTTTAACATGAATTTCAAGTATTATTATTTTACTTATTCTAATGATAACAGTTTTTATAGGTTACGTTCTTCCCTGAGGACAAATATCCTTCTGAGGAGCAACAGTAATTACTAACCTATTAAGAGTTATTCCATACATTGGAAATACAATTACATTATGAATGTGAGGAGGTTTTGCAATTAATAACGCTACATTAACTCGATTGTGCGTTCATTCACTCGGCCTGCGTTCATTTCATTAAAGCTACTTCAACTCTACGTGTTTACACTCTCGGTCGCCGAACGAAACTATGGCTCCTCGTGCAAGCTGGGAGAATCCCGCTAACTCCCTACGGCACCAGGAGGCCATTCGGATTTCTCTGCGAAAGCCCGACGCATGTGTGACGCAAGCGGACAGGCTGCAGGTAAAAGTGAAAGCACTAACACGCGTGGCCCTCTTTGATTTCCTGATGGATTTGGAAAACTTATATTCTTGAAAATCGTCATTTCGTATTGGATCGTACATCGTTGCATCTTTTAGTATTGTCAGTTTCGGAAACCTGAAGGCAACGCTTCAGAGTGCTTCGTTGAGCGAACAACGATTGCGAGTGAGCTTTGACCTACGATGCCGGTCTTTAATCATTAACTGAATGCCGTCGTGTTGACCTTTCTGCTTATTCATTCACATGTAACAAGCTCATTGTAAGTAGGCTTGTGGGGGACTGTTTCATCCCCACCCAACCGTCAATACTGATACAGCCGAGATGCTGCTACATGCGAGCCGCCCAATTCGGACGCGATTTATTATCAAAGACTCATTTAATAGGCAAAATTAACTCAAAAACAGTGTCAATAGCGTTGTCCTAAATGCTTGCTACAATCCTACCCGTCCTCAAGCCGTAGCAAGCCAACAACAGCTCTTGCTGCCATTGGCCACTCGCACAAATGTCACCGGATTTTCACCAGGCCGTCGATCTGTGTTTTGTGCCGATGGACACAAACGATAGAAGTACCGCCTGCTCAGTCCGAGGATTCGACGTGACCAGTAACAATCGCCGCGGATATAGGCAACGAACGAATAGTCGAGCGATAGCAACATTGACCTTCACATCTCGTCAACACGAGGCTTTTGTTTCTTACGGCGTCTATTGACATACCTACCTTACTGGGAAAAATAAAGATGCCTGAACGACACCTTGTGAAATATTCACCAACCGAGGAGCCGCACTTGTAGTAGCGATGCTTGTCAATAATATTTCCTGCGTCTGTTGTCCGTTATTGACTAATATTAGCGTAAGGAAAGAACTACACACGGCATATTAGTAAAACGGTATTCGGAACACGCGTACAAACAGAGAATACGTTTCAATTGTTATGGTGTTACATTGTATAGCCAACATAGGGTCTAAGGTGGACGAAGTTCGAGTCCGATAAACGCTCAGTCTAAAAGGCCATCATTGGATTAACTCGCCAATGAATTGGAAAAAAATATTCTTGCTGCCTTCAAATATAGTACAGTTATGAAAACCTCCGTCTTTCATCGTTCAGTACTTTGCAAAGCGGTGAATTATGCATACATTAGATTACTATACGCTCTTACGGGGCAGTTTTCCTTGGGGGGTATTGATGACTATACAGGCGAGTATGGCGTCGAGCCCTGTTATAAGCTTCGTTAGTGAATCTCATTTCTTCGCATCGAAGCGTATCGTTACTGAATACACAAAAGAGACGCACGGACCGATGCGCAAAGAATGTCAAATAACTAATCTTTTCCAGTGAACAATTGAAGGAACAGGAAACTGTGATCTATTTCTGATCAATGTCACAGTAGAGGGTGAGGCCAAACAAACAGTACACACAATGAGAGCTCTATCAGAACCGTTCAGGTTAACAGTAGCAAATCTCTCGGACGAGCGGTAGTTTTTACAACTACTGTGAAAAATTAAGATGGACCGTATCGGCCGAACAAGCTCCACACGGTGTGTTTTGTCGTGCTATTTGAGTAATGATACGTTTGTAAGGAACTGTGTGCTACGATGTTCCTCGCCGCGGCACTGCCCTACATTCGTGTAGACAAGCCTTCCTCACTATACGGTTACACCATTTGTACTTTACGAACGTTATTGACGGTTCAGAAACGATAAGAACGATATTGAATATTTTTACGGTATAGCACGACGTCTGTCAATATTAAGGGACGTCACGATGACTGGACCCTTAATTATGTTCTTATATTTGGGATAATTGCCAGCAGATGACTGCAGACACACGAACATTGTGTAGTTGAAGATTGGTTAAAGCATCCTAGCACGTGAAATCTAGATTCGTTTTGCATTTATGTTCTTTTGACATCTAAATATTTTTAGAGTGCGACTGAATCGGCAATCATACTACTCCAGGGAATGTTATTACTGGTCTTGCCGATGAATCGTTTTGAGCACAAGAATATGCATTTGCGACCATTCACTACATGCAGGCGAATCGGCATCCACAAAATCATTGTGAACCAAAAGTGTAGCGATTTGTCAATGTGCTTTTGCTGAACAGAGCCTTCAGCTAAGTGTTTCTTAGATTCAGTAATGAAAACTCACCGAAATGGTGCGTTTAAATAAATAGCACTGCGCTAATCTTCCCTTAGCACGTTCGTTCATGTATCAAGTGTTCGTTATTTGCCTACAAAAACGAAATGTAGCGGAACGTTGAAGCATGCATTTTAACCTCGCCTTATGTACGGTTAATCTGACTATTGCATACCACCAATTCGCTGTCCAAAGCATTTTAGTACGTCTTCACGAATAGCACTTCATAGCACTTCTCCAAGTATGCTTTTTTGTATTCGTGCTATATTGCTTTGGCATTCCACACCTAGTTGATTGTATGCATTTGTCTGACGATTATCACCAACCGAAACAGAACTAAAACGACGTGCGCTTACGATGACAAGCGCTTAAACACGTTGGCGAGCGATGACCGACAGCAGTTTCGCACTCAGCAGCAATTTTCTATTTGTATAACCTCTTCTTGCCACCCACTCATCTGCTGGCGCTGTCTGAGCCGGTGGTAGACTCCAGACGTTATGGCCCCCCAAACTTCGACGTAAGCAGCAAACAATGGCCATGGTTTCACGCTGAATCCCACAATCGTAGGTTAGGAGAAACCCGTTTGCTGTCTGCTTTTCCTTGTGCGGCAGCGACCACGTCAACGCCCCACGTGACGCGCCCCTCGCCTTCCTAAACGATCTGCAAAACGACACTCGCAGGCCGAGTGAGACCATTTCTCCGCTGCGATGTGGCTCACTATTCAGGCTGCTGGTCAGGCCGGTCCCAGTCTCCAAGATTTACCAGTATGGAACAAATTCTAAAACCCACTCAGTCGTGTCCGCTGTCCCTTCGAGATGCAAGGCAGGACGGAGACGACGACGGCGATGATGATGACAGTAACGCTGACGGCGACCAGGATAAAAGAGCAAGGAAAGCCAAAGCGGCAGAAAACCAAACGGTAGCGACATTACACCCAGCACAAACAAAACAGGCACGTACAGTCGGTAGGCGCCGATGGGCTACAATTCCCTCCGTTGTAGAGGGTAGTAGTGGCCATGTACGACAACCAGCAGCAGCAGCAGCACAATTGCATCCACAAATGTCTACTCGAAGTATGCATTTCTATCACTTCAATCCGCCCAACGACTTCAAATGGCCCGACAGTAACTGAACTGCTAAGAATGGCCCGACTAGGCTTGTTTATACTGGACGCATAGCCAGTGCAGGAGACAAGAGCTGCTGCACTTAACCAACGAGCGCAAACCCACCTATAACCGTATATTCATGCCTAGCCTTGCATCTGGCAAGAGTGAGACTGGAGAAGACCACGAAATAAACGAGTATGGGTAAGCCATGTATAGGGCCGATGTAGGGGCTTATACAAATATGGTATAATACTTAATTGCTTTAGGTTGTGCACCGAAAATGCTATACTACGTCCAATGCATGTTTACTTGTTGTTTAATTGTTGTAAGTTTAAAAGCGGAAGGTTGGTAAAAACGTTTTTTCTCTAAAGATATAGGACATTTAGGTAGGTGACAAGTGCTCACGAAGCAGACTAGAACCGTTGAGTATAAGAAAAGCAATATATATGGCAAACCTGGTGCCCAGAACACTATTGTTTTTTTGCGAGATCGAGTCGGTTTTATGGTCTACCTCCTGATGGACCTCTCCCTGGTGAAGTTCTCCCATTTGCGGCTCTCCATCACCTCTGAGCGTACACTCGAGCTCGCGGTCAATTTTTTTAACTGATACTTTTTTGCAGAGGTGTTTGAGTGATCACGACAGTTCGTGGCATCACATGAATTTTACAAAATGCAAAGTACATGTTATACAAAGTACATGCAAAGTACAAGTTATATGATGCATTACTGTCTGCTTGATTTTACGTAGTGCAGTGCAATAATCTGCAGTTGTTCATTCTTTTTAGCGAAAAATTAATGACCAGCAGGACTATTACGCTCTATTGTATTCTACTGCACAACGCCTAAATGCCGGCATTCCGATAATCGGGTAATAATTGTCTACTGAGCAGGCGCCAACAATCACATGAAAAAGATGTTTTCGGCACATAAATGTGTCCTTAGCGGACATTTGCCGAAACAAGACGTGTTCCGCTCTTGTCGTTTACAGATGGCATTTTTAATTCACCATTAATAGGCAATGCAAACGACGTGCACAGGTCTATAAAGTAACACCAATTCATCCATCGCAAGCACAAGCTCTGAGCACAAGGGAAGTCGCGTTACAACTGAGAGGAGTGCACTATAGGATTGTTGTCTGTCGACAGAGAGTTGCGGACTCGTTTGTGTTTTTACCTGTTTGTTGGCAAATATCAGCTCAACAACTCGACGATGTATACCGCAGCTATTTAACCGGAAAGGTTACTAATGTGCATCTGAGAAGGTTGTGTATAGCCGTTGGCTCTTCGTTTCGCAAATGGGAACCACGATGTTGTCTCGCGTCTAGCTGGAAAAGTTGTTTTTTAAGAGAGCCGTTTGCCACGTCTCTTTGTTGTTCCTGCACAAGCCATCTTTGCTGTGCTATTGTCGACCCTGTCGCAAATGTTCTTAAAACGAACGACTAACACCAAAAAACGACGTCCCTAATTTCATTGTCATTCTTGTTGTCATTTTCATTGTCATTGTTGTTTCTCTTGTCCCCCTTAAGGCCTCTTTGTGTTGCCGTTTCTCGGAGACTACGCATTTCACTCTTGCCTCGTTTCATACTATGCAGGCGCAACAAATCACTAGCTCGAGTAGTAAAGGGGATGTCCCTATTTAATCATCAAAAACTATCCCATCGGAGCAGTTCCGACGGACATGCGCCTCTCACACGGACATCTGAGAGTATGTCTCATCAGCTGGTTGCGGAATTGCGCATAGCGGTTACCGTATTGCTTTGTCGTTTTCATCTATATGGTGCAAACCATTCAAAATCACTTAGACGCCGTCACTCCGGATAACAGCGGTGAAATAACAGTCTTAGCCCTATTAGAATGAGAGTTCCAAAAAGACTCAGCATCTCGCTGCATCTCTCTTGTTGATCCCTTGTCTAAGGTGTACTAGCAGGCCCAATCCAGCTTAGCCGAAAAGGTTCGCGAGTTACGAGCGATATCTGTAAGAATTCATCTGGAAGACGCTACACGTTTCTGCGTCGAAGTTATATGAGATGACATTTCTGTGTGGGAACTTTCCACTCCTTTAGTGGGTGTACGCGCCCGCGTGCGCAAGTGTGCTGTGTTGAGCCAAATTCGAAAGTATTTTCGGAATGTTTCCGACGTCGAGATTCCTTCGATGCATGTCCGGCATGAAAAAAAAATGGCAAACTTCCCATAGGATGTTTGCCGAAATACAATCTTTTTGTTTTTGTCTTAGATTAGTCATACAGTGGAGAGCAAAGCAAGTGCTGGTGTATGCGATAAAACAAAGGCACCAAGCCGGTATCCTTCAGTTCACGGGGAATGCGACGTTGTGCTCTGTTATCGCTCGAGCACCAACCACGTGATCCCCTAAACGTTCCTGCATCATTCTGGGTTGTCAGATGTTTTATATTACTGAACGAACACTCCTCAGACCTGGGCGAAGGTATCAGAGCAGCGGTGCAGGCTGGACAGAGCGACCGAATCGAACGGTTACGGGTTAAACGTTTTGGGGCTCTGTGACCACACTTCATCACTATTTGCTACGGTTCGCCGCTGTTGCCTCCGGCGTTTGTCCAATACAATGGAATGGCCTTCTGCGAAACGCGACTGACCATGAGTTCGAGGAAGTACTCGGACAGACGGTTGAAGGTGCGTTGGTCGGGTCGGATTGTATATTTACCTACGGTAAGTGCGCATGTGAGGGCTCAGAACGAAATTACCACAGGACGCCCTAGGGCGGCTCGGCACGAATGAAGTGCTCAGACAGGTGCAGATTCTTGCAATTGTGAGATGCGAGCTGCCGTAAAACGGGGCCACATGTGCTATGTCATGTGAAGGCGGATACAAGGTCTGAGGAAAGGATAGCATTAAGTCGGCAACCATGGCGATAGGAGGACTATTTGGTAGAATCTGTTCCATGGGCTGGCACAATATTTGCCCATATTGAAATATCCTACTTCCTATTACTCTACCTTTCCCGTTTCTAAGCATTTTTCTGCCTGGTTGTGTCCAATAACCCAAAAATCTCGGCAGTATCACGGAGCCTCAAGACCGAGCTTTACCAGCCCTTCTCGTCGTCCTCGATGAGTGGACTTGATCAAGGATCATAATTCGCTCAGATAGTTTACTCGTGTTTTTCACTACTAGATCTTCTTCGCTCTTCACTACTCTACCGGTAAAGAGTTGTGATTCAATTAATGCAGCCAAGGTTGCGATTCTGTCCAACATTACCCGGAACTCACCGCTTGAAGCGCGTCTTAGTACGCTAATGGACACAATACAACAGATTCAAAGCAAAAGCCTAGAATGCAGGAAGGACGCGAAGCAACAGGCAGCTCAGTAGTTTTCCGGATGAGGCAAGCATAGACGCGGCGGTACAATCATCATTTTTGCCCTATGGACATCAATTCTGAATTTCACTGATTTTTTAATATGCTGCGAGATCCATCGAATTTCTTCGCGCGATGATGCCTATGGCTGCACAAGAACAAATTATTAATCGTTTCAAATTGTTATCGTCGCTATCGCCGTAGTGGTTTACCCTCAGCTTCGCGACACATCCTTTATCTCGCATTTCACATTTTTTCTCTCGCGTTCGTCTTCTCCCTCTGCACCACGATTAGCAATCAGAAGCACAGGCGGCGCCATAAGTCCAAACAAAGCAAACAAATTTTGGACTCGCTTTGTAGTCTTTGTCTGCATTTGTCATTCGCTCGAAGTTGAAGCGAATAGTCAAAAATAACTGGCCAAATCGAATGAAATCAAAATGCCGCTATTGCTGCCTGTTCCGTTTTCAAAACCTGTCAACTAAACGTACATTCTTCTGGCATTTTTCTACTTCTCCGATTCGAGCCAACGTGACTATGGCTGAAGGTCCTTTCCTTTGGCTGACTCCGTTGCCTACTCAGACACGGCTATCGAAGGTGTGGCGGCAGCAGCCATGGCGCCCCATCGTGAAGCAGCGTGCGCAGGTCGATTCATTGCCGACGATTTAGACACCGATTTCCCGACCCGATACACCCTGGTCATGCCCCACCCGCCAAAACGATTTCTCTTGCCCTCCCGGCATTTTCTTCCTTCAAGAAATCGCCAACACAATATGGTAACTCTGGGGAAAACAACACAACGCCGCTATCCGACTAGTGCGTCATGATAGAACAGAACACAGCAGAATAGAGCACAGAAGGACCAGTAGAGCTGTTCAGCTAAAGGGGCGGATATGTCGGCGTGACGCTACAGCGATCGAGGCCGCCATCGACGTGCCAGCATAGGGACAACAGCACGAGCTCAGAGGGGGCGCAGACGCCACTGCCGTGTTTCTGTCGGCCCGGTAACAGCGACAAGAATAGAGAAGTGAGTCATCAGTTTCCCATTCTGCCGAGTGCATCGTGTTCTCTATACTCGATGTCCTTTTTTGAGTTGTTCTGTCTAAAGTCGTCATGTAGGCGACTATCTCCCGGTACTTTCTCGCGATGGGGATACAACGACGCTGTCCATAACAATGACGGGGTGGCAAACGCCATTCCATTTGGATGTTTTCAACTCGAAGCGCAGCTCACTCCTGCGTCTTGTCCCTTCCCCCGATACTCTTGTGTGGAAAGGAAAAGTAACGAGATAGTCGTAGTAATAGTAGAAATAGTAGTAGTAGTAATAGTAAAAAGAGAGGGAGAAAACGAGGACAAAGAGAAGGTGTGAGAGAAATAGAATGGAAGGGCAGTGCATTAGTACACCGTCAACATAACATCGAAAACAATGGCG
Organism: Tropilaelaps mercedesae; assembly: GCA_002081605.1. Taxonomy (NCBI): domain Eukaryota; kingdom Metazoa; phylum Arthropoda; class Arachnida; order Mesostigmata; family Laelapidae; genus Tropilaelaps; species Tropilaelaps mercedesae. The sequence goes on from MNPL01002848.1 coordinate 38,224, forward strand.
GCAACAGCGTGACGTAGCACTCCTACTGCTGGTGATAGGTGGCTCATTTTGTCGTGCCGATTTGCTGCGTCTGTCTTTTCCTACGTTTTCTGCTATACGATTGGCGGGGACTAGGGGCCACGGTGATATAGGGGCACGATAACAAGGATATCTGGGATATGGCGTCGGCAGGGTTGTTCGGAGAATGGCGCCATGAGAGTGTACGACAAACAAAAAGCTTCGACCTTTCGAGGAGTCCGTTATGACTGTGCGCGAAGCAAGCAAAGAGAGATTTCAGCATGCGAGTACAATTTCTAGAGAAAAATACAATGACAAGTCGGCGAATCCAATCGTTTACAAGAGACCGTTGTGTACGATGCGGCAGCCCCGTACACACTTGCTGAGTAGGGAGGCGTTTCAAAAAGTTAAGAAGTCGTATTGTGTAAAACAAATACGCCAAAGAAATTACAGCACGTGCTCATTTTATAGTCGATGTTTATTAGTAGCCCCCTTTATTTAGCAAGAAGAAAACGTAAAGCAAACATATCCTTGAGATAAGTGCCGATTACTATCCATCCAGGAAACATTCCTGTGTCTTTATTTTTTTGTAGCTCATATGACAGAGAGGCTCAGCCTAAAATAGTTTAAATTTGGATTATGTTCACACTCTCTAGTTTCTAGCTAGCTATAATGATTGTTGCCTATAATAGTTTTGACGACTCGTGACGATCCAAGTTGGTCCAGTTTGCAAATAATGGAAAAAATTGAAGTGATGTCCTTGGCTCAGTAACTAAATGGTTGTTATTATAATCTATTTATCTTTTGTATGGAGTTCTCACATCCAATGTAAATAAACCAACGTGAAATTCACCTTTAAGAGCAGTTCCATTTAGTTTTTTCGCAATTTAAACATTCGCGTTTAAATATGGGTGATAGAAGCTTGTTTCTGATGTTTCATTAGTTGAGTTAGCTTAAACTCAACAAACGACTATTCAAAAACTGTCAAAAGTTCTATGAGCGAACAGTTAATCGGAATAGCGTATCTCATACGAGATCCGATAGCGAAGAGCTGGTACATTTTATGACGACCTCCAACTCCCCTTGATGAGTTGCCAAACGCAACTGTTCACTGTAGTAGTGTTGTACCACCACCGTTTTACAAAAGTAGGTACATAATTTGAGCACAAATCACTTTTGTGAGTAAATGAGACGCGCGCGTGCTGGCTCTGTCTGTAATAACGAAGACGAAACTTAGAAACGTAACGAGAACTTCGGCCAAAACCAATTTGCCATAAGGCAGAACGACGGTCAGTTTCTATGAACGTTGACATCGTTCTAAATTATCTCATTTGTTAGTTTTCAAATGAACACTGTTCTAACAGAATGCGGTCTTCATTAAGCAGTCCGGTACGGCATTCCCTTATGAAGGTTCTAGGCAAAATAAAATAACGATTTCTTCAAGCAAGCGTTAAAACAACGGTTACCTGTTGTTTTTAGAAACGCGCGTTGTATGTACGAAAGTCAAAATGACCAAGTTACTTGACGACTAAATTGACAGAGTCATTAGACATTTAGCAAGCTAGTCTAGTCATCATGTTAGTGTTCCAATGAAAACACGCGTGATGTTTATTACATCATCGTAAGGGACCGTGTGGGACGTATAAATGAATTCCTTCTTTGTGGAAAGGCGGAAATTTAGAGATACTACTTGACTGCTACGTCAGGCTACATGATATTTGATCGGGTTTGTCTATATATTCGATGATGACATCAAATATCGCCATTGTTGACAGACTTACCTACCTCTCTGCCTGTTACATGACGGATTGGCGCATCAGATCACCCACCTATGAACTATCGATACTTACGCGATTGCTGTTGATATAATGCATATTCTTGCCACTCTGACTGCTACTACTATTTGGGTTGTGTTACGCGTTTCTATCTATTCCATATATATATATATGTATATCAGTCACATCAAAATTTTACATATTTTGCGACTAGTTTACAAAAACCAAACTTAAATAAATTTGAATGGACACTGACTTAGAGCCCGTGAAGGAATGTCGATTACATTGTTCCATATTCCATCTAAGATAGCCATAAAAATACATCACGAGTCACATCAAGCTAGTGATAGAGTATTTCTACCTCGAAAGGGTTAAAAAGAAGCTAAAACCGGTACCACCATGAAGAATCGTGCTGTTCGGCTCCAATCGAAAAGGTTCCTCCTTCAGCCAGCCTAATCATTAAAAAGCAGAAATATAGTTGCCCGGTAGAAGCTGCTCGCACATCTTTGGCGTTGTTTGTCACTTTTTCCATTTTCATAGTTAGGCAACGTTCGAACTACGTTAAGAATGACTTCCGGGTTGGTTCGAGCAGACACCTATTATTATTTCATTTCGTTCCCGATTCGTCAGCTGAGTAAAAGGGGAGTGTTAAGTGGCATCTTGGACGACCGTCGAACTTACTGCCGCAAAGCGTTCAGTAAGTTCTCCTGTACTTACTGTAAGTAACTCCTGTACTTGTCTAAACCGGCTCTTCGATTGAGTCATGCTGAGACCCAACCGTTTCAGGAAAGAGTGAAAAAGAACCCTTCGAACGAAAGATCGCCACATTGCATCTTCTCGTCGAAAAGCGCTCGTAGAGGAAGCTATCGTGCATCTGCAAAACAGAGAGAGTAGGTGAGAGGGGAAATAGAAAGGTAGATATAGGAATAATGCGAGTCTTGCGTTACCCAATGTGGCGGACGGACGGCGCTGCGGATCATGCTCTGGGACCACGATCGCAACTCTTAACGACAGCAACTGCTCACCACGCCTCGCTGTGAATTGTAGTTGGGCTGCGGCAACGCAGCACGAAGACTTGTGTGAGCTGTGCATGTATCTTAGCGTACAGTCTTACGGCACAAAGGCAAAGCGCATTCTATGGGTGCTTTCAGCACCAATACTGCTTCTTGTCTGGTTTCTTCATTCGGGTAGTCTTAATTTAGGACATTCTCCCGGCCCAAAGGGTGGTCGGGTTATCCTTTATTTATTTAAAGACGGGTAAATACAGGGTCAAGTCGCTCGCTCGTCGAAATGCCGTCGAAGGAGAAGAGACGGATTGCCAAATCGAAAAAGGTGGTAAAAGACCACCCAGTATATCTGGCCACTAACGCCACTCCAGATTAGACACTCACATAATGCCTTTGTAGCCGACAGCTAGAGTGCATAGTATGCTTCAGTTCCTATTACTAGCGGGCCTATTGAATCAAAATAAAGCCAATTAGTCGGATTTTCAAGACACGCGCGCTGAAGCGGGAACCTTTGGCTGCCGGATATATCAGTACGATCCTGCTGCTGTTGTTGGATTTTTATACATGGCCATGAACGGCTGGGTCATGGCTAACTCAGCGTGCAAATATTGAGTTATGCTCTGTGCAATCTCCCCTTTGATTCGCGACGTGATAGGTAAGTTTTATAATAAAAGTGGTTTTTCAATCAAAGTAAATATGTTGAATTAGAATTTGTCTGTTTTATTGTTCCGTAAGTTGATCTGCTAACTACCACTTACCATCTACTGTATAAACACGAGTACTTTAAGATTCTTATCTGTATCATACGTAGTTCACATAAGTTATCATCATTGATTGGGATTAGAATAGATTAAATGTTTCGTTTATCAATAGCCTAACATGGCAGATATACAGCCCATCTCAAAATGATTGGAACTGAAATTCTTAAATAGGTTCGGTGTGGCTGACTCTTCTACTAAACGGGTATTTAAGTAATCCAAGTACATGTTGCCCAAAGGAATACGTGTTATCAAACATAAACTATACATCTACAGCTATAACGTGATTGAAGTGCTGGGTAACGTCAAAGAGTGGAATATTATAGAGCAGTTACAACAGCAGTTTGAGAATGTAGGGCCCTCCAGGCTCACGAAGTCATTTATATGATAGCAATTCGCTTGTCTTGATGCTTCCACTACATAAACACTTGGATAACTTATCCAATAAATGACTTTGTTTTATGAAGGCAACCAGAATGAGTTGATCAAATAGGCGGGACTTGCAGTGCGATGGCTACATATTATAGTTTCATCAGATCTTCAGTCACCTATAAGTAGATCAGAAAAAGCTGGTCAGCAAAAGCCTCTTGTGGTTACACGATACAAAGCAAGATTCAATCATGTCTTACGGAGGACACTAAGATCAAAAGCCAGCAAAGTTCTATCGCCGTACAATCTGAATTGCTCAAGCGCATAACTGCTGGAAAATATTAAAGCATGCTCGTATTAAATATTTCAGTTACGTCTAATCCCAACAAGCTCTTTGCAAATCTTGGTTACCCTACTATATATAGGTGAAGTCTGTTACAATAACCCTACAGAGAAAGAATTGAATCAACATATTACTGTACCCGTGTTTTCGAAGCCGTACATGCAAACGCCGCTGTCACTACCGTGTCGCTCAATATGTTCTAGGGCATGTATCCTATAATGGTGGATTCGTAATTTTCGCCGTACCTCATTGATTAATCAAGTTGCTAGACGGCCGGCAAACGTCTGATATAGTCACGGGCTAAATACCGGTCAAAGAAATGTGAAACAAATTGAGGCTGCCCGTAAGACGGGTATTGAAACTGTTAAACATACCTCAAGCAATGCTTAAAAGTTAGCTTTATTGCCAATGGGTAAAAGTATTCTTACCCATTAACCCTGTACCCCATGCATCTGATATTCCATTCGCGAAAAAACAACGTTATGAAACCAGAATGGTGATTCTGCCTTTGTCTTCTAGGTTCTTTCTGATCAACCTTCGTTGTAATTGACAACTTCAATCAAAGGCCCAAGTCGTATATTTGCTGACCAGATGTGTGATATAACAGCATATATTTTAATTTGACTTGTTTCGATTGATGTGGCGAAATAAGGTCATGTGAACAAAACACAGTTGAAACATAATTCGTTTCTACCTTGAGTTGCCATAAATATCGTCACATCAATCAGTTTAGCTGCGGTGTACGCTATTCTCGAAAGAATAATCTGCGAAAAGATTTGGTAAATGTCAACACAATATCAGGAATTGCAAATCTTATACCAACACGCTTAGATATTTATACAAACCGCAGATCGTGCTACTGGCAGAGAAACATAGAGTTGATATCACGACAAAATTAATAGGGATATCATCTCCTTGAACTGAAAGAGCAAATCATTTATCAAACACCAATAACTCCATACGAAAGTATGCCATGCATTTAGAAGAAAATATTCTCCTTCAAATGCACACATTTTTATAAAAGCGGTCTTGCAGGCTTCTTCTTAATAATTGCTATTTACATATTAAGCTGTGCGAAGTTCGTTCATGAATGAATTTCTTAAGGAAAACATGTATGGTATCGCAATAATCTTGGCAGCCCATAACTTCACACACGTATTTACTATGACCTAGATTAGTTGGAGTAATATTTCAATGATCTTAGTAGCTTGAAACCCGGGAGGTGCTAGGAAGCTGGCTATTTCCGCATGCGCCAAACAAATCCGAACATATTATGTGTACGAGTAAATCGAAGCTAAAGAATATACCAACGCTAATGGCTGTCAGCCGTTGACTATGTTTGGCTTTGTTCAGCTTTAAGCTGTGCCCATCAAAACGGACCCAACAGGTTATGTACAAATAACAATATGGCCGACAGAGTCGTCTATGGGTCGCCTTCTGCGTAAACGGTTGAGAGTTGACCGATGAGACTGTGATCTATTTTATCTGTCCGTGCGCGTGTACGTGCAGACGAACGTTGGCTCAACATCCAATTATTGGCACAACATCTCGTGTACTAAAGAGCCATATATAATAAAATGCAGACACCCTTGGTCCTATTAGAACTTATCGGCGGCAGGCAACTTCGTACAGTCAAGACGGTAATGATAGGTAAACTCCATCGATACATCTGGGAACCCGCCGTGCAGATGTCGGTTATGAAAGAAGAACCAGGTTTTTGGAATAAAATGTTTTTGCGGCGTTTTTTTTTTTACCATCAAGCTCATCGACTTTGAGCGTCAAACAAAGCCAAGATTCATTGGTGAACTCGGCACAATTTGCGCATGACCTCCTCTGCCAGCTTCATAGGTTTACGTTAGAAAGAACGTTACAGACAAGGGACAGAACAGTTGGGTAACCATTCGTCCGACAGGCGTTTTTATGATTCAAAGTGTCAAAGAGGTCGTACTTGAGAGGACGTTGTCCAGTGATGTTGGCATGCTAAACGACTGCACGTTTCGTCATTGTTTACAGATCGAGAAAGACGCGAGAGATAAACAGACAAAAAGAGAAATAAAAAACCGGCAGTGAATGGAATTTGTCGGGGGCAACTAATATAGCCATTTACTAGCCCTGCAGCAGCCTCTTGCAGTCTCTGCTGTTGGCTCCCTCTGCAGGTTCTACGATGAGCTTGATAACGTCTTGCCGCAGCGCCGTACCTTAATGTGGTTTTTGTGGTAAAGGTGCTCCAGAGGCTGTAGCGACGATGGTAGCGGTGTAGGTGATGGCGTATTCCATAACTAGCATTAGGGGACATCAAGACACGCCCGAAGAGGCTGCTTGATCCGTTTCTACTGGCTCTGATCTGGCTTTCTTGGCCACAACGAGAAGCAGGCTGAGCGGGCGGCGAACAGGAATTCGAATGTGCTTTCGAGAGCTAGAAAGAATGGACGGTAGGAGGCTTGTGGGGGAAGGAAGAACAGCCACTACCACCGCCGTTGCAGTCTTCGTACGTCTAGTTGTTGTTGTTGCTGCTGCTGCTGCCATTGTTGTCGTCGCGGGGTAGGGAGAGAGCATTAACCGCTAGTCGAGGGAAAGAGGCCATTGAGTGGAGCTACCCTGGAGTAAAGACGTCACCACTGCGCCGCTAAACACAGACACGTAGCTGACCAAGCGCTGTGTGGGTGGGTGTGTGCCTGCCTGTACGCCTGCAATACAGTCCCCCTTCCCCTCATCCCGTCACACGGACCACAGGCCAGTGTTTACCGGCTGGCTCTAGCAGCCGATCTAAGGCAACGACGGAGCAGGGCTAAAGCACACTGCCTTGAGCTGGGCTGTGTGCCACTTTGTTGTGCCACGAGGGCTGTGCGATTCTGCTGTGGAGCTGCGGAACTGCATAGGGAGGCGGGGCCTACGGGTGGGTCTTCTGTTGGCAGCCAGGTGGGTGGATATCGAAAAGGAGGTGGTGCTGTATCTCACCCCCTCCCACAGGCACTTGGCGCTTGAGACGCACTAGTCCGTCGGGCGGTGCTAGCCTGCCTAGCCTGCAGACCTAGCACGCTTACAGCATTGCTGCAGCATTACATGCTGCACAAAGCATACACTCTTGCTTGGCGTCCGCTGACGTTTCTATAACAAACGTACAGCTTCGTAGCACCTGCACAGTCATGCTGGCGGCGCTGGCAACCAAGCTAGAATTACCCGACCATAAGCACACATGTCGTTATCCTGAAGGCGTCAGGAAAGTGGAACAGTGCTAGGAGTCATGCTGATCAAAATGCATACCCGTGTTTTCCATTGTCATTCTTCTTCGTCGCTTCACCGCTAAACACCCAGATCATCACAAATCGGAGAAACAAGCTTCGGCGATACAAATTGACGACGCTGTATTCAACGCGTGCTCTTTGCTATTACGGAGAATTGTTCGACCATTACATGTGGCGTTCACAATGGGTGTCTGTCTACCAAAATGATTCAAACGGAGAAGAGTCATGTAACAGAGTAGGCAGACTCTTATATGAGAATTAGATCATATAAAGGGTTAGTTGAAATGTGGGCTAAACTTACTCCCGTGGCAGGAAGGCTATTAGTCCCGTGTTTTTTCGGAATAATAGTTTGTTGTTTTTCATTTCTAAGATCGAGATCATATATATATATATATGGCCTCTCCTTCCTCATCTACTCGTTTCACTTGGTCCTGACATCGCTTCTTATTTCCGCGAACAGACCGTTAAGGTAAACTAACTGTTATCCCTCATCCACTCCCGTTACCCGTTGACTTTAAATAAATAATAAAATCTGCGCAGTAACCGGAATCGTGTTTCACAGTATGCATGCATCGTACAATGAGTATGTTCGAGTAAAATGTACTCGACTACCCCTACTTGTTAGTTGATCAGCATTAACGGATCACGAAGCCCCAAGTTTGAATCTAATAATGCACACACACACCCCACGGTCGGCAGTGCCAGACGAGTCCGAAGTGAGGCTGTCGTTCGTTCGATTGGGTGCAAGCGGTAGGCAAGGGCTGACCATGAGGTAGGGCGAACCCTGGCCATTTCTCCAATAAGTGAAGAAGCACTAAAAAAATTTCATGCGGCATGGTATCGAGTAAGGGCAAGGGCATTCACAGCCGGAAGGACAAACAGCTGAATTGATAGACGAAACTGGTGGGCGAACTCGAAGTCGACTGCGCGATGACGCAGCCCTCGTACAGAAAACAGAGTCAGGGAACGACGACGTGTTATGGAGGAGAAGGGTAACGGCTACAGCCGAAGCAGCACAGAAAATACCCTCTCCCTCCCACATAACCACCACCTCCACTACCGCGACGACAAGGGCCGCAGTAGCACTGTCTTTCCCCCCAGTCACCCGTACGGCTGGCTTCTCTGTTCTAAAAATAGAAACCTAAGGGAGCCTATCGCTCTCGGCGGCCGTACGACGACGTTCTCGCTTGGGCCGACGCTCCGCTATATCGGGACACCATCGGCTCAGCAGGAGCGGCTCGGCCCGAAATGGCTAGGCAAGGCAGTAGTAGCAGCCGCGGGCCAAAGCAAACGGGCAAGACCCTTACAGAGCTCCCGCGCGTGGCGCTAGAAGAGACGGTGGCAAGCGGAGGGGGGGGGCGTATTGGGGTTAAAAGACTAGCGCGTTCGAGGGGGGGGGC
>MNPL01002848.1:47688-58629 GCA_002081605.1 Tropilaelaps mercedesae
GGGTAGTTCCTACGTCTTCGTCGTCGTCGTGACCATCGTGCCCTCCTCCATGTCACAGACGGCGGCCGTTACAACATCCACTCCAGGACAGACACGCAAACATACACACGCACCCACGAACTCACATACATACATACATAAAAAAGGACGCTCAAATACTTTTGGACTGCTGAGGTACACGCACACAAAATCACACAGGAGCCTTTACACTCGTAGATGTGTATATAGATAGACATGCTTGGACATTTACCCCACGGGAGAATAGCGTTACGCCCTTTGTAAGGCATGCTTTGAAGGTACCTCACCCGCCAGGTGGTGAAACTTCTGAGGACAGGAGCTGGCTGAAATGCGTTGAGTCGTCAAGTTCAAGCGTCAATACAACAAAGATTGCTCGAAAGACGAAATATTCAGTCAAACTCTCCAAGCCAGATGCAGAGGCCGAATTGCTTATGAGATGCATCTCTTCGACTAGCTTAGCTGTTGGCGCACAACTTCACATATGGGTCTAAATCGTTCGACCTGTATAACTAAGAAATGTATTCATGAGAAAGAACATTGCGTGAAATTCAACCTTTAATGAGTATCTGGGATTATGGCAGCAACAATTCGGATGTACATGTATTTTTTACGGTGAATTATTGGAAGACTGTTAGAAAATAACTGCTGAAACTTTACAACTAATGCTGGCCATTTCGCATTGGACTCATTGAGACTTTGCCTGACAATGATGAGCGCTGAAATTGTTAGTTGAATTTAGCGGATTAGGGAATGTAGATGGTAACCGAATGAATTTCGCAAACAAATCCGAGTTTCATAGGATATCAAAGTATTAAGAGTACGGATTATGGTGATCATTCTGGTTTGGTCCACATGCTCCAATTCGATGGCAAACTAAAACGCTTATGTCATTTTGCACGACAAGGTTTCCGATGTTAACGGGATTTTCATTTTGTTTTTAGCGGCTGCTGTTCTGGCATCTATGATTCACTGCCATTGCTTATAGAGGTGCCATTAATAAACTAGCAGTTTTCACAAGGCTTTTCATATAGCTACATTAAAAAGTCAACGTTCCTTTTTTTGAAATTGTTATTTTCTCTAATTATGCTTAAATTATTAGATCTCAACCTTTACCTTGAAATGTGGGCTAGGAACTAAAGGCAGCCTTTTTAAGATAGGCAGTTCCTATGCATGATAGGCATTAGCTATTTGATTTTTCACAATTGACTATTACTGAGCATTGAATTGATTAAGTGCGCGTGCTTAATATGAACTGCCTATAACTGCCATATTGCCCGGATTATACACACGGTTTCGAATTCAACTTCAAAATGAAATAGCAGAGTAATGAAGTGGTAAATGTCATGATTTACCTCTCGTTGAATGGTGTAATAAAATGCTTTTTTAAGCATTAGATGCGTATTGTATAAGACAGCCTACAGTAGTTGTTAACCAGTTAAGCAGCTCTCTAGAAGTGTCTTCTGTCTGTACTAGATTCGAATACAAAGTCACATATCTAGTTCGAAACCACATACGCATGGGCGGACTAGAACCGCCCACCAGTTTTACAGATGCCTGTTTGGCGCTTTACGCATGAACTCTTTGCTGTCGTCCTAAGAGTTTGCAACAGAAATTATTAAGCCGTTGCTTTCTTAAATGTGTAATATCGCGTAGACCGCAACTATTTTTGAAGCTACGTAAAAAGCAGGTATGAGTTGATACTGTCCTCTCTTGGTATTCTACCCTTAAAAAAAGTTGTTTTAATCCAGATCTATGTCGTATAACGGGAACATAAGGGACGAAACTTTGACTCATCACTAATTCAGGTAACGCGATGACATTTGCAGACAAGCGCTGCTTTCAGAAGACTGACATTCAAAACATTTGAGCATAACTACATGACAGTCGTGGTTGATATTCAAGCAAATGTAAAGCAAACTTTACCTTCTTACTACCTAAGTAAATCTCTTACTTCCTTACTACTTATAAAAGTCGTTGATTTCAGTCGACTAAAATTATCACAGTCCCATGGTCTTTTTTCTGTACCCCCTTTGCATTGAGCCTGGAAACGATAAACACTTAAATTCATTAAAACTTTGTCATCTACCTTGTTGGTCAGTGGACGTGCCAATTGAGTGTCACAGCATACGCTATACCTCACGTGTCTCCATCTAACTGCAATACAGTTGTGCCCACAGACGGCCCAGCTTCACATATAAAGGCGGGTTACAATAGGGTCGTGCTGATCGACGAGAATGGGGCACTGCTATGGATAGATGAGAGTCGTGAACGAGCTGCTAAAGTGGGATAGTGAAAGATGGATGGCCAACACTAAACGATGCGACGGCGTATTTTTGGTATAGGACAGCAAATTTTACGAGTCACTCGAGCAGAGCGGAAGCAGACGATGGCTTCAAAGTGACCGAACGCCCCCTAATTCACTCAATTGATGTATCCAAATCTCCGATTTCTCGCCATAATCATGAAGCCAACAATAGTTATTTTGACTAGCGTCATCTGATTACGTTTTATAATCAAGGATATGAAAAAACAGCTTTTTTCAAGAATTTTTGTAGTCGGTGTGAACATGAAATTCGATAGCAAAGGATCGACGGGATAGACTGCGTGGTACGTTGCAAGAAATGGTCATCGAAATTCACACCAAGCATTGACCAGAAGACTTATCAAAGGATATTTCTAAAAATATCGAAAGTACAGAGGAATCATAAGCAAGCGGATCTTCGGAAATTTCCTTACTAGTTTAAAGGCTATATCTGGGAATTTTCATAAAAAAATACCTAACTACGGCCAACTGTTCCACTACTCCAACTGGTTCCGCAGCACAGTAGTCTCTTCGACGCTATTACATTTGAATAGAGCTGCAGCCAGCGCTTCTTTGTATTCACAATTCTTTAGACACATAACTGTACAATAATGCGCATAGGGTAATTCCAATCACTGCCGCGATCAATAACAGCACAATGCACGTTACCCTGAAACAAAAACCATCGAACACTTCGCTGCAACAGCAACTAGAGAAAGGATGAGCCTGAGAGCTGTCAAAAGTAGCTGTATTGCACTGGTGAGGATATTGGCACTCGGTGGTTCAATTCCCAAGTAGTCTTTGATGAGTGCCAGAGCGAAAGCAAATAAGATTAAAGGAATATATCAAGCGCTAGCATGCAGGTGCTACATGCAGCTGTACAGAGTGGTCTTTGTGCAGCACAAACGTGCTCGGGAGACCATCATTATACCCTGACAGGTCAGTCTTGAAAAAGTCTTTCGAGGTCTAACGATTGCCGCAGAAGCACAGTTGGTAACTCTCTTTGTACATTGACTTTATTTCGCCAAAACAAAATTGGTCGAGGCGCAAAGAACAGCTGCACCCCACTCATGGTTGTTTCCATGTCGGTGAACATTCAGAAAGCTAGTCGGTCGGTCAAGTTCATCAGTTTAGCGATTGCAGCCTCCAGCGATACGGTAGGTCATTCTTGCCGGTTATAGAGCCTATTGAGTTAGCTGCAAATGGAGAAACAGCAAGAAATAAAAATCGTACCAATGAATAACAATAACACATCGAATGGTTGTGACATTACTAATTTATGCCGACACTTATCAACTTTGTGAGACAAAAATGTTTATCTTTTGGAAAACGGCAATTTGGCTCTATCGAATCCGTACGTTATCCAAAGCAGTTTTTCGATTCTTGGTTACTTCTGCAGTTATATTTTTATTATCAAGCACAAATGAAGGTAACAGAAATATATATTCAGAAATATACATTCAGGTTTAAGTAAGTGATAGAAAGAAAAACAACAGAACACTTGCCAGAACTTCTGCACATGGTCGTTTAAATTATATTTAGAAGAACCAGATTTACAAAACCGGCTGTGGCGCCTATACTTGCTCTATTTGTACCCATGATTTCAAAGCACCGTAACATAGGGCGATGCCTCACTTTTTTCCTTAAGATGATCTCGGCGGGTTGCATCGCCTGTTCGTAATAATGTGGACGATGCCTAAGTGCACAGTGTCCGCGCTAGGGTGGGTTGGGCTATCCAAATATTGTATTTCACACTCATCATCATGCATGAAGCTGAAACGAATACATCTATTTAAAGCTCCGTTGGGAAAACACTTTCTAACTCTAAAACGGAAGATAATTTTGATGGCAACGCAAGTTTATTGGCCTATAAATACTATCGTACGTCTGACGCTATAGATCATCTAGAAAAAATACCAAACGGTTAGCATGGCCTCGTCCACAAGCTTTCGTGGTCCGCAGAGATCTTTAGTTACATAGATCCTCAGGCGGAGATTACTTTACGGTGGGCGGTTCTATTACAGGTCAACTAAGGTAGACGAGTCAGAAATTTTAACCTTGGCGACCCCTGTTTAACTCGGCCCTTTTTCCCTGGTCTTTTGGTCAGATCTGCCGAGATCCGTAGTGTGCTCTGCTCTGATTTTGGCTATACAGTTAAATTCACTGTGCAGCGTACTCAAAGAACATAGTTTAGAAAGATCAAGCGTAAGAGTATGGTTTTGCAAAGTTTTTTCCCCAGCCATGATTGTATGTAGTACTCTCTCTCTCTCTTTATCGTATCAGCGTAACCTTTCGTCTCCAAAGTGCTATGCCTCAGTTGTGTGCCACAGCTGTACCGTTATGACTCGTACGTCACTGCAGAAACTAGTTATGCGTTTAAGCACTAACGGATAAGCTCGTGGTCGGTGTCTGCAGTGTGAGAGTCGGTGCTTGTATAGCAAAAAGGCATTGGTGGCCTTTTATCCATTTAGCTGTTGTCGCAAACGCACTGCCAGCCAATTTCTGCTTGTTTCTGCCAGCAACCGAGCAGGCAGTCCAGGCTTCGTTGTGCTAAGCATAGCTAAATGCCTCACGGGGCTCCGCATTGTTCTTCGGCTGCAGACATCCGCCATCGGTGGTCAGGTCGCCATCCTATAGCGAGTTCGATGTGGTATAGTGGGCCTACAACAACCAAGCTAATCATCCCCTAGTCCACCGAAGAGCAAACAAAATATCAACTGAAGTCTCACTCGGAAACGTTAACAAATGAACGCGCCTATAGTGCCAGAAAAGAGTTCTTCGTTACCTCCTTCATTTCAACAAAATTTAACTCTCGAGAATCCTGTCTATTCTCGAGAGTTAAATAGAGAGCCTGCTGAGCCAAAGCTTAGAGAACCTACCGAGCCGGATTGGTGCTAAACAAAAACCAACCAAAAATATATATCTAGCGGGCATATGAACATCCAGTCTTTCAGTAGTGGAAAAAATTAGCTCTAAGAAAGTTCTAATTAGTGCAATATCAAGGACAAGACAAAAATAAAATTCGTACTTTGTGTTTATAATGTGGGTGTGTAGTATGAACATACAAAATGAGAATATTACATTATATACGGCAACGAAGGCACACAGGAGCCACAGAGTCAGGTAGTTTAGTGTTATTTAATATTATTAAGGATAACAAACAGTACCGGTTTATTTGCAAGTAAAAATACTCATTAGATTTATCTCGTGAAAGGCACGACAAGTCTCTCAGGACAACCCTTCTCTTTACTCTCACGTTATATTTATTCTATGTAGCGCACCAGTAGGTTAAACTGTGACTGAAGTTAATGTTACAGAAGCACAGAAACTTTGCACTTGTCTAGAGTTTAACGGGTAACAAGGCTTTCTCCCGCAAGGCCGTTGGGTTCTTCCTAAAAAACTTGGGCGCTTCTGCAAAAATACGGTCTACAGAGGGCTCTATATATCCTTATAAATTTTCAAACATTCATAAAAAAATTTGTCATTAAAACATTTGACTCCTTACATTTTGTGAAGCAAAAAATGTTTCTGTACATCATAACCATTCCCCGAATTTTTACTAATAATACCGTTTATAAATAGCGCTTCTATGTTTGCCAAAAAGCTGCTTAATATATTTTTGACGGCGACGTTCGTACAACCGGTTGTTCAGTAGTTTCCAAAATCCTAAGATTTAGCGTTGCTAGACTTGTTCCTGTAAAATTTTTTGAAAAGAAAGCTGTACACGAGTTGTGTCATGCTGTTAGCGCGATCAAGAATAGTATTATCGTGTCTTTTAATGGGTTTTTATCTATAAATGTAATTTTAGGGCTATTTATATAAGACCATATGCAAAAAAAAAACATTTCCTAATCTCTAAAATAAAAAAGAAGGACTCAAATTCCTTAACTTTTTTTTGCTTTTCAAATGTTTTAGAATGGATAATGACTGAGGATTCACTAATGTGAATTCACTAATTCACTAACGCACGTAATTTCTGCTGTTGTCTTTCTCGCATTTGCGGGCTATCGTTACATGACAACACACTTTCTGAACGACGAGGATGGATTCCAAATTTGCCATGTTTGGCCGCCTTGTTTCTATCGTTCGTCTAACTTATACTTTTTTTATTAGACTCGTATTACTATTGTTCTTGGTGCAGTTGTTCTCAACGAGCTGGATAGCTGGACCGCGCTATAACAGAAGGCATAGGCCAATGCCAGGGTTCCCGGGGTGGGGGTAAAAAGTAGGTCCGCCTAGCCACATCATCACTTATGTATAACTTAGTTACCTAGCTACCGATATAAAGCTGAACATGTGCTGTTGTTGGTGTCGCCACCTACGGCAGAGCAAGGAACACTAATTGAGTACCATTTGCCCCTCCGAATGTCACTTTCTTGCCGTTTTCGACAGCGAAACTATGCTCAAGTGCTTCTTACCGTATGTGTCCTCGTCGCCAAAATCGTCTGTCTAGTTGTCGTGCAAAAATACCTTCCTGTTCCGAAAAGTCATCATACTCCCTCCGTTTCGGTCTCGGCTCCTAACGCGCGTGACGGAATATGTGATACACTCTAACGACCTTTAAACATGATGTTGAAAAGTCGCTCGAGACGATAATTTAAAATATGCATTAAACAAACCATCCGAATTTTTTTTCGACAGATCTATTTTCAGAGTAACCGCGAGATACGTTAGAATAGACGAATCTAATTCAGCGTGAAAGTAACGTATATGTTCATATTTTGTGTATAGATATCATTTAAGAAGGTTAAATAGGTATAATTGACCAGAAAGAACGATGTTTATACCCATCAAATACAGTGCTCATAAATCCAGTGAAGGTTTGTCTTCGTAGGATACGTTACATAGTTCACTTAATAAATGACGCGTAAATCACATAGTGAAAATATTTTTTTGGTAACTTCTTCAAGAAGCTTGATATGGATTGACCCCAGAAATATATGGCTGCGGTGACGTCGGTCCATTCCCAAAATGCATTTTAGATAATGCCAAGGGATTTTCAAACTCAATAGCATTTACGAAGTTCGTGGGTACTAAAAAATTCGTGCTGGGTTAGCCTTTAAAGTAATGGCACGACTGTGCCTAGAAGTAACATACGCTATTGCAAATTTTGGCGGTTATCTCCTTTGGTTAGAAAAATCCGGCGTTGTGCACCCCACCAGCGTTTCTAACGATCAGCAGAGTGAAGTTTGTTTTTAGAAATAGGAATATTTACATCCGATAAGAGGCGAGAAGGTCAAAAGTAGGTAAGACAGATTGAAAGCCAGAGACTACAAACCAATCTCTCTATTGCACAAACTCGATGAAACACCATTTCTAAGTTCTTCTCCAAGATCATGCTCTTCCTCAATAGTTGCCGCTGTTGGAATCATCAGGCTGGTTAGATAATCGACACGAAAGTTCTTTTCATCGCCTATATACATTTAAACCTCCGGACTGCAGGTAAATGCCATTAGAGTATGTAATAAAAGTTGTTTATAATCAAAACGTTGAGAGTTTTGGTTGACTGAGAATCTTTGTTATGATATTTTGTTTATTGTCGACTGAAAGCCTATGATCATTATCCACTAACGATCATGTTCATCAATAAAAAAAACTAACGTCGATTTCGGCTCTACTTAGATGAGGGTGTAGCTGTCCTTTTCTTTTGAAATAAATAAAGTACCATTAGTATTAAGTTAATTACTCCTGAAATCTCGAAATCGTCAACTTCTCCATGCCTCACATTTCCTATCAAGATGCCGATCCTATTTGGAAGCTTGCCATTAGTCAGCTTTACCTTGGTAAAGATCATCGTATGTGACCGCGTACGGTTAATACACGCTGTCACCTGCGTTTACTAATGGTTTCAAACTATGTATGTTTCTGAAACAGTAGTTTCAAAAGATGGGCTTGTCGTGGGCAACTTATCCCACCAGGAAAATCCATTACCTATGCGGGTGGTCACCTCTATACAGCAGGCAATGACCTCAATGTAGAGCTACACTTTTCGTAAGGAACAACAGACTTAATTTGGGACGTGACGATTCACTGCGTGTTCTCCTGGGTGCGGGACACCAAAGTGCGGTTTGAAACCGTTTACATGGAAAAACTCCAAGGGCCCAAAAAAGGGCAAAGAGTAGTGCCATCTATCGAGGGAGTTCATATTTATCCTTCTAGAAGACGCTGTCTACGTAGAGCGAATCGGTCCAGAAGCTGACCACGACAGCTAAGCAATGGTGGCCTTGTGAGTCAACCAGAGATGACGCATAAGATGAACGCGTCTTTCGGATAGAGAGACCATTATAAGAACGCACCTGAGAAATGCCAAATAGTAGTGTCTAAGCGTTTCCTGCTCATTCGTTCTGTGGCGTGATGGCCAATAGGGAGTACCACCTTCGTAGACAGACGCTAATGTCTAGACAATTTGCTCAAACAAGCTGCTTAAATGGGCTTTTTTAGTGTTATCCATTGTTGTTACAGAATAAATTGTAACCGACTATTATGCTGGACACACTCGTATGTGGGAAGACTAAAATGAGCTGTTTTTGTTCACCGTAACCCCCGATGTATAATAAAAAAATATCGAGCACAGTCGGAATTGAGAATTACCCTGCGCTGTGTGAGCGAACCATGAAAGCTCACACTGATGTCTGATGCTACCAGAATCTGAGCCGATTTCGATAAGACGATCAGTGATTTCTTTGAAGATTGCCAGATTTCCCATTTGGCAGGAAAAATAATTATCTACTAACACTCTACATTATATGATTACATGTCGTAACCATGTAGGATTTTCTAGCTCCCGTGCAAAATACACGTCATGATGCAGCAGTCTCATTACGCGATGTGCAGCGATTTTGTTGTGACAGATACATTCTATTCAACCTCAATGTCAAGGAGACAGACATTGACCATTACTTGCTGCATCTAGTCGGCGTACTAGGATACTCAGATAACTTAATTTGCTCTTGAAATATCCGCTAGGAAGAGCCTGAACTCGAAAATTAACTGGCGATCGAGCTGGGATTGTATTTCTTTCGTAATGTCACTTAAATTTCAACTACACTGATTTCACCTGTGGCTTGCAAGATACCCTCGTCAAGCCAACCAGAGTCCAATAATATTCTGTACCATTCGAGAGCTCCCACGGGAGACAAAATCCTGTTGCAATGGAGGAGGTTTAGCGGGCATTCAACCCCATACTTCAAGTAACGCTGGCCATCGACACACATCGTAGAGACTTTATTACAAGTCGACTGCGAAGACCTTAGCGCATCCACTATAATCAAAGACGTCCATTGTACAAAAACCGTCTTTTTCTTCACTTTTGACAAGAGCCCCGCTTGACCTCGAGGCACGCACAGGATCGTGTATAAGAAGTTCAAAGAGAAACGAAAAATTAGAACGGAATAATGACTCGGCAACTACTAATTTGCTGCGCTGGTGGTGAGCAACTAATGAATCAAAAGAAAACTTACGAGGAGGCAGAGAGCCTTAACACTTTTCACTTGACAATTGTAAGACGTTTCCGCCATAAAAACCCTAAAAAAGTAAATGTGTCTTGGTACACAATATTCTCACATCTTATTATTTTTGATTAGTTATTATCAATGTCCTTTGAACTGTAAATTCGTATAGATTTTATACATAATAATTTAAAGCTTGATTCTAAATGTATTGTTTGTTACTGAAAAACATAGATACAAGTAAAAGTGTAGAAGCGTATAGGTTAAATCCCGCGGGGGTTTTTTATTCGTGGTTCTTTCGCACCTGAAAGACCAGTTGGCAATAATACTGCTGCAGGGAAATAGCTTGTTTAACCCGCACTAATAGCCTCGGCGAATTATTTATATGGAGACGACGAATCGCAATAATCAGAGAACTTAATTTTGCTTAATTTTGAAGTAAATAAGCTAATTGCATGCTGAATTCTATACATGAAGTAGTTATGGCTTGCCTTTCTCCTACTATATATATACACATATATATATATATATATATATATATAAAACAGAAAAATAGTTCTGATGTTTCTCTAACAACTCTTTCTTCATCATGGCATGCTACAGATTGAAACTTGATGCTCTTGAACTCTATTAAATATTAAAAATTATTATACCTCCAGAGATTCCTCCAAAAAAAGATAAGGGGTGCACTATATACTTCCGCTATAATATTAAAAAAGCTGTTCGCTAGGTGATGGTATCATATTGAACCGAAAGAAGACACGTCATACTTGGAACACGTTTAAATTACTGGTTCGCTATAAACATTTTTACACCATATAACATGCAACATACAGTCTAACAACAGTGTTTATTAAAATTTTATGTATCTTGAGGTAAATTATTTTTTAACACAGCTTCACTAGTAGCTAGGGTAACACTTGAATAAATTCAAAAGAGACCCTGCCGTAATGGGAAGTTTCTGCTGTAAAATAGTTAAATGAGAAAAGATAACCTCATAAAATTATAAAAACTGAAATGAATCGTTCTCTTTAAATTGGCTTTGCTTTTTTCGCATAACATGACCGACACTTCGATCCTGCAGGTTAATAACGTTTCGTAATTAACTACTTTGCTTCAGGTCTAAACGCGCGTATGCTTATATATATATATATATATATATATATATATATA
>MNPL01002849.1:0-19069 GCA_002081605.1 Tropilaelaps mercedesae
ATATATATATATATATACATATATATATATATACATATATATATATATATATATATATTCCAGGAATTAAATTTTCGTGCGTGGCAATGCAAACACCGGCCTTTAGTGCAGTATTGTATGAGCATTAAGATTTGAATCTGATAGCGGTAGAATTTTGCTCTCTGAGCAATTAAGGGTTAGAGGAGCGCCCGGAAAGTGAAGCACACACTTGGCTGGGGCAAAATTTTTCAGTCGACCTGGTCCGATGGCTTATAATGGGTGTCCAAATGTTTTCATTCTTAATGTATTATTATGTCGTCGTTCCTGGTGGCGAAATGATTAAAACTGCTTTTTGACTTGTACAAACATTTGGAAACAAATGCCACACAAGCCCCAGATTACTTTCACATAGCGTATGTCTGTTATAACTGTGTACTTACGGTAAAAAAAACGTGGGTGCTAAGTTCGTGTTTTTAAAGTACGAACCAATCTATTCTTGGTTATCAGTCGACAATGTGCTTTGCTTCTAATTCACACTTATAATTAATGCATCGCCTACTGTGTCGTTTTACTTGCCGTTAAGAACGAGTAGTTATTTAGATAGCTGATCCTTTGGATGAAAGAAGGTGAACAACAAGACTTTTTTCCCGTTTTTCTTGGGCAACACCGTTCTTTCTCCTCTTTCCCTGCCTTTATTTTCTTACTAGTTCTTTGTGCCCCTCCGTTTTTGTAGTTTCTTTCAAGCATTTGTTTTGACACGAAGTACAGTCTGCAGGCGCCGTTGCGTTGCAATAGCTATTACTTAGCCGTGTTTACGCTACAGGGGGTTCGACGATATTCTCGGGACTTGAGCCGGGTCGTTCCAATTTTAGCCGCTCAACTAGAGCCGATCGGCTGAACCGAAAATTGACTGAGTGAGGACGCATAGCGTCCACCCGAAGGGTCGAGGAATGAAGCTAGATGGCGGAGGGTATCTCTTAAGCCAATGGGGCACGCAAAGAAACTCTTGTTTGTGGGGGAACAAGCTTTGCTTCAAAGCCAGAGACCATTTTCCGCTTCAGCAATTTCCGGCTTGTTTTTCCATTCTACCGTAACCCAGATGGGACCCAATCTTTGCCTTTCGTAAAATACCTTCCACCTATTGTCGTCCGTATCTTCGCTATGAAGGCATTTCCTGCTATGAAAGACGTTAGCAGGCGCGACAAATCGTCATTCTAGTAACTGACTCATACGTCCCATTTTTATGCATGTATACCTTATTTTCACATGTGTTATGATTACGTGCTTATTCATAATTATAAAGATCGCGCATTTTTAGATTCGAGACGCAAACAAAACAACGTTTCTGCAATGAGAATTTACGAGAAAAGTCCTGAATATGTATATATGTTTATATTTACGGCAGCATCTCACTCTATTTAAGTGACCAAACTAAGAAACCCGGTGCCATCTGAAACAGTAACATAGATTGTTTAGTAAATCATATTTTGTGTTTTCTGGCATGTTTCTCAGGCGATATAATAAGTATTTTTTTTAGATAAATCCATATCACAAAATACAGAAAATTTAAGGATGACCTTTCCTTTACCCGGAAAAGAAAAGTGATCAACATACAGTTATTTGGACATGCCCAAGTAATTGACTGAGACAGTGACCACACGATCAGTTTTCATTAAGTACCTGTTTGCATAGATAATGGTTCGAGTAATTCCTTTCCGTAATTTTACCCCTAGGAAGCAGTTAAATAAACAAATAATGTGGTCGAAGAGGAGCCGCGCAGGTCTAAGCAAAACATAGTTAAGTATACGTATCAACGCATTATAGCTTTTGAATGATTATAAACTAATTGTGTTGGAGATTTTTTCACGGATTTTTAATAGATGAAAGTGGCGCCTAGGCCATAATTTTATGATTCGCCGTTATTCTATAAGACCGTTATAATAAGATAATGGAAGACAACATGTATATAGGACCGAGATGATTTATTTGTAAATTTACTCATAGTGAACCAAGTGCTCCTGATTGAGGTATTCGCCACTGTCCCTCAAAAAAGTTTGCAAGCCCCAACGGTGCAGCTAAATGCACGTTCGATAAGTGACAATTTTAGAACTTCGTCTTAGAATCTAATATTGTTAAAGCTGACCACCAGGCAACATTTAACATTCACGGTAGCGCTTTTTGCATCACTTCGCAAGACTCATAACTTAAATATGAATCGAACCCGTGTCTCCTCCGGTCGCAAGTGTACGCGAATGCGCCAAGCTGCCGGGCTTGACAGTATGACCTGAACATGACTAGTAGCAGCCAAACCATACTGTAGGTAGGCAGTAAGCGCTGGGTTCAACAAAGCATGAACATAAAAGTCTGTATTTATTTTTATCCGGATTACGTTAGATCTAAAGTAATAGTTGCACTTAGGAAGTCTCTGACTATTTAGCACTACCATCACTCTTCTATCCCAATTTAATACATTTACGATACGCTTGTGTTATTACATAATAGCAAGCAATAGTAATGTATTCATTCGAACTAAACGACTTCAGCTGTAACATAACGATCCTTCAACTAGATGACATTAGTTCTTGCAGGACGAGCACGATTTCCTAAATTTCATCTAAAACATATTTAAATCAGGACACTAAATAGCAAAAATATTTTCCCTTGACAATAGTAAATTGATATAGTAAGTTATATTTATTATCCACATGCAGCTAGCATAATTACAACAGTGAAGGTGGCTATATAAATGCGTTATATTATACCCAATAAGAAAATAAATATTTTAATGCTAGGAAGGCTGCTATTGGCTAGTTAAAAAATGTAAGTGAGTAAGTCCAAAGTGAGAAGCGCTGTTATGTTCCGTTGTGGCATTAAGGAAACAAATTATATTTTTTAGAACATTTATATTTTTTTTTAACATTGGAACATTTATATTTTTTGAAAAATTATATTTTTTGAAAACAACCTGATTAAAGAGATTGTCCTTGCGCAGACATTATTATTTTTATTTACACATACACATTTTTAACTACAGCAAAGGTCTCATGCATTATTTTAGTTGAATTTAACTCGTAGCTGCACAAATTAATTTAATGATTTGACCAAAGCTGGTCAACATAACATTTAACAGGAAGACAATACAATTTAGATAAAAAACATTTCTTTTGCGTATGTAATATGTTTAATTGATTTGTGGGAATCCTAACCTAATTAATCAGCCTAATATATAAACACTTTTATTTTCGTTGAGTTGCTGTTAATCTATGCTCTCTTCGCGGCTTAAGTAGATCTCTCAAAAAGAGCATATTTAAAGAATTGCTTTCTGTTGAAAAAGGACGTCTGTTCTTATGCGGGAGGTTAATAATGTTAATAATAATAATGATAACAATAAAAATAATAATATTAACGAAAAGTATTTTTATCTTTAGTACAGTTTACTGAAAATTATTACAGTTTCATAAGTGTAAACTTATTAGCTAAGTGCAATAGCAAATATCATTTCTTAAAGATTATCTTTACATTTATCGTTATTACTACCGTAGGTCGGACAGTATTATTTTCCTATCGACTCGATGCTATTCTAGCAAAATTACTTCTGTGGAAATGGCCGTAGAGTCGATGCACCACAGTTGAATTTAAAAGATCTTCCTCATTTGACAATTGCTTCGCTTGCTGCCAGACTGTTCAGTTCAAATAAATAAACATATACTTTTTTCTCCTTTGAGTCGCCATAATAATACACATTTATATTTTAGTCTGCGCTGCATATTATCTATTCTATAGCATAGTAAATTATCGCGACCCGTATGTGTAGCCTCCTTTTTTCTCAACACTCCCCTCATTTCTATCCACTTTATGTACCTCCGATTTCTTCAGCCTGATTCTGTTCCACCGTTTAGTTTATTGACGGTTGATCGTAATGGATCTTTGCTTTCACGCAGAATACGAAGCTTCTTCCGGAGACGTTTAATGTTTAAAGTGAGATAATGGCAAACTGGTTTACACAAGGTAGCTGAAACATTCGGACATATAGAAACCGCTCATCAGGAATAAGCCATTAAATCGTAGAGCATTGTATGCGAATTTCAAGTTTTGCATTCAGCTCCTTAATTTGCCATTTGTTACTGAATAGTCAACAGATATTAGTGCAACCACTTCTTTAACGAGTTTTAACGAATAGCGCAGACGATTGTGAAATTGTTTGATATGACAGAGCTCTATTATTACAAAGAAATAACATGGTTTTATTTTGTATCATTTGCACAAAATATTCTTTTTTATTTAAATGCTTTCTTTATTTAAATTCAAATGTAGTGCAATAGGCAAGACACAGTTTTCTTCTTTTTGGCCCTCGAAGTTCCACTGCAATGAAATCACGCTGACAACGAGGTCATATTAAAATAACCCAATTATTAATCCAGTAGACTCAGATGAGGTTAGCTTGTATTGGTGATGCACTTCAACGCAACCGTAGTGTCAAGGCTACACTAACGGCCTATAATTATACGGTCGTGCTCGGTGAACGTTAAACCACTTTCGTTAAAAAAATTTAGGATATAACCACCTTAAACTTTTTACTGAAATGTGTTGTGAAAGAAATTGTAGAAAAGCGTCGAATCTCGCGAGGTTAATTTTTCAAAACCTTTTTTTGTACACTCTAAGAAAATTAAAGTCGCACAACGTAGACATTTCAGAGTTTTAGGGTATGCCTTATTCCTGTAACACAGAAACTCAACTTAGAGGTTAGTAAGATATATTTTGCGTAACTTTGGTCCCACGAGAGACCTTTCGGACTGTTGCGGCGTCAAAAACCTTGGAAGTTCCACAAAGGTTTCCTGGAATTGCACATTCTGAAACACTGCACTGCAATGTTTCGGTTGCTTTCAAGTATACTTTGAAGACCGCTAGGGCGGCTGATCATAATTCATCCAAGATTGCATTCCGATGTTTTACAGTTCCAATTGCTTACTAAAACTGTGGCTGCTCCGAGGATAGAGTGCGTCCGACTCTTTGACTATAACCGTTATTCCCTATTTCTGGGCTTGAGAATTCCTCAAAGTAACATCGGCATAGAGGAGCAGTCCAGCAGCTGATCAGCCCTCACACAATTACGCCACTGATTGTTACTTTGCAGTTCTGGTGCTATTGGATTATTGGGCAAAAAGTATTTTCAAAATTGACCTTTAGTTCACAAGCGTTCAAGATCCAATTATTTTTTGCATTGATTCGTTGGACAGATAAATATAGATATCGAACACGTCCTCCTCGATTTTGTTCTCGAATGTTGGCTACCTTGCGAGATCTTGATCATCTCATAGAATTGCATTCCGTAACTTCCACGACTACCTATCCTTGCGGGAAGACGCTCCTGCAGATTGTGCAGCTTCCCTCATCATTACTCTGCATGCGCTGATACTGAAATAACATTTTTAAAATAGGTTTGCAATAAAGAGTGAAATATTTGGTTCACATTAGTTTTTGAGGTTTTCTAGAATGTTATCGATGCTGTACATTTTATGTGTAATGGTTAAAGGTAACAGACTCATCGTAATTTCAGTTGACATTTTTTAACACAGAACAAGACATACAACGTCCTTCGCATTTTTCCTAACAGCTCCTTAGCACATCTGCACTTTAACTTTTGCCTGCCGGATATCACCACCTCCAGGCACAACACACGATAATGACCTACCCAAGCATAACACTATGACGATCTGTTTTGCTATACAACGGAGGCCTATGAAGTACATATCTCGTCACGGAAAGCTAACCCTTCAAAGATCCATTCGTTGTTCCTTGAATCTGAAGAACGGTAGCAGGCGTTTTTCTTGAGAATGTTGTCCAACGTATTGCCATCTATTTTACTTAGCTTCAAATTTTTCGCTGCCAGGGGCGTACCGTGAAGTTCGTAATATTATGCAACGCTTTTTTATTTTTGTCCACTAAGTTATGAGGTTTTGTCGCTGAGGCATAACGCTATAACGGCTGGTGATTTCGACAGGGCGGGAAATCACTTTTAGAATAGTCTTCTAGCGGAGCGACACAGGTCACTTAGGCAGTCTGCAAAAGCAATAGTGACGCGGCGGGTTCTAATAAAATTTTCGCTGGAGCTCCGCAACGATGACAGATAAGAAAATAGCACATAGGCGCAGCAAAACATGGCGTCATCATGATAAAGGTCCTTTTATTTGTGTAACATTTAAAGGGCTATTTAAAGGCTATGGTAACACGGTAAAGGGCTTCTTGTGTAACAATGTATGTGTGTGTTTGTGTTTGATATTCCTGGTTTGAATTATTATTTACTTGTGAGGCAAATTTTAAGTTTGCCTTCGAGGCCGTGAGATTCTTATAGGTTATACCTAGATAAATGACCATATTAAACAAGATAAACAATGCTAAAAGTACTATTTTTTATTATAATAACCCTGAACGAGTTAGCTTGTCGATCTAAGAAGCCAAGACTAAAACTGTTTCTTTCTTAGTCTATATACGGGAAGTATACTCAGTGACGCACTACGAGAGTTTCAGATAAATCCACCTGAACGCTTCGCCAAGTATCAGTTGCAGTAGCGCTGAGTATCATCGCTAGGCCGGCTCTACCTAGTGCCGCCTGCTGCCTAAAGTAAGAACTAAAAACGTTTGACTAAATCACTTTTTGACTAATCGCGGATAGCATTCACTATTAATTCTTTTCAAGCTCCTTTCAAAGTTTGTCGAAAACAGGCGGAACATAAGACCAGCGGAGGGCGACACCGAACCTCTTGTGACCGCTTGCGCTGCGCAGGAGTTACGCAGCGTCACAAATGGAAAGCAGCTGTAATGCTTTACAGCGGGAGCCTTTTTCTACCACAGCTATCCCTATTAATCTGTATGTCTAGCTAACTAGCTGGCTAGCTACGGTCCGAGGCTGCAATGTTGCAATGGGCAAGTCGTAGAACGCGAACTTGAATAGATAGTTGAGCCGTAGGGACATTCTGCGGGGGGCAAGAGGCCCAAAAGAGACCGAACAGGGGAGGTCGGGGTTCGTCGGAGCCCACAGCTGGTCAAAGCACATTCATTATGAATCAACGCGGCCCGCTCTCCGGGGTATTCAGGCGACAGCGAAGGTATCTGTTTCGTGTAGGGACCAAATACATCGTTGTCAGGAACGAAACAGGAACAACAGAATAGGCCTCACTGGCATTTTCTGTGCCTAGGTTGAACTATTTTCGACGTCGAAACAGATCTACATTCCACAGCGCGCATGGAAAAAACAGCAAACAAATTAACGAAGGAAACATAGCCACATTTTTTCTCATGGATGAAAGTATGTCTCCGACTTTTACAAACCAGCAACATTTTTAGCAAAAGTTTGCCTGCAAAACCTTCGGCGAATATCCACGGTATCAAACGCAAAAGCATAATATTTCTACAGCATTGAATGATCAACGTCTACTGACATTACGAATTTCGGGAATAGTTTTTTTTACTGAAACAGCAAACTTCAGGCTAGCCAGATTTTTTTTTGTCTTTGTTTTTTTTTTGCCAGATTTTTGTACAAATTTTTGTACAGATTGTGACGTAATGAAAGTCATGTAGACAACATTTTATCCAACAACATTTGTTGTGTATTTATATATCGAGGGATGCTTTTTCAAGCGGTAAAGAAATTAGATTGTTAATATTTAGTTTGAGAGTGAGAACAAAAAATGTTCCTATAAGCGAACTAATGTGCCTGCTGGTCAAAAAATACACAACGATGAAAACTGACAGCGTTACTATTCATTTTCAAGTTGAACACGGCAGTTAAGCTATAGAGAATTTGGTCCGCTTTCTTAAAGCGATTGCATCAATACCAGCTTCCGGGTTATACAGTAAACCAGCTGTTACAAATTGACCAGCTGTTACCGATTGATTTCGAGTATATTACATACAATGAGTATAATAATATAAACGCAACTCAAACATAAAATAATGCAGATTTGAAATAACCACTTAATGAAGCTTAACATCTTAAAACTTTTCTTAATGCTTCATCAGAGAAATCCTACTTGATGTTATTTTCTATTCGTTGGCATGTTCGGCGTAAATTTACCATTTAGTAGACGTTTTGCCACAAAGCATCAAACGAAGCAACTCAGCTGAAAAATATATATGAAGATACGTTTAGTTAGTATAGGAGAACCTTACGCAAAAAATGATATGGTGTGGTATACGTCATTCTGACTGATTAGGCTGCTAAGTCTGCACGGCAAAAAATTATTCATGAAATAGCGCATTGTTAAGTCCCTTTTACACGTTTTGTCAAAGTAAGCAGCCACTTTGAGTCTACCGGAAATGGCAAACGGTACATATTCATTTTATTAACAAATCTGCTAATAAAAAGTGCTTTAGATAAAGCAGACTGAAGATAGGCATTAAAGCGTGGACGCGTGGAAGCAGCGGGAGACGTACTTGTCTGCTGGACTATCACCTAGGAGACAGATTGCGTTGTTCGGTTACAACGTACTGATACACCCCAACAACCCATTAGTGGATCACCACAAAGGCATCATAAGTTCAAAGACGTATTCGAAATCAATGATGTTTCGTTGTATTGATATATTTGTATATAGGTTTTTTGGCGCTACGCATTACGATCTTACATTCTGTGGTCTCGATCTGCGGTATATATTCTGCTTAGCAAAATATATTTCTGTTCCTACCTTATGCTGCTAAGATCTAATTCATATTTAGAGTAGTCGCTCCAAATCGAATTAGCAGTTTTAGATTTTCCTACTAAGCCTACTTGTTTTCTTGATATCAATTTATAATGAAAAATATTTCATGCCAAACTTGAATTAAACTAAAATGTAGATACTAATAATACTTGTGTATAATACAGTTTGAGTTATGTCCTTTAGCGTACAAAATAGAGAGAGCTACATAGAATTTACAGGATTCAATATATATATACATATATATATTCGTGAAGATAAAAAAAAATACGGCTCATTTTTTTCAACTTTACGTTTTTTTGATCGATATATATACTTCGTTTGGTTCCAGTCCATATTTCTTTCATATATAGGGCTTACAGGTGTTTGATGTTGTTTGATGTGTTAATAGGTGATGGCATATGTAGTGTTAAAGGACAATACTATTGTGAAGAACAATCACAAACATGTATGTTCAACGTTTGTTTCTCAAGTGCACATGTGGAAGGTTAATGATTGAGCTCAAAGTAGAATTCCATTGTTGATAATGCAGACCATTAGGCTACGAATTTTGCTGACTAAACTCCAAACGTCTGCCTTACATGGGATACAGCTTTTGCGGAGAACACTGATGTTTAATTGACGGATTTTGCCATTTTAGTTAATAATATTTTTAAAGCTGACCATCAACTAATATTTAACGTCCATGGTAGCGTTTTTTGCATTACTTCGTAAGATGGATCCTATAAATGTAAATGTGTAACGGCGGGGATCGAACCCGTGCTATAGGTAGATCTAAATGAGTGAATCTGTAATGAAAAATTTAAACCTGTGCACATAACTTAGCTTCTTAGGTTTAAATAATCGTTCTTTTTAGCCAACCTTTGCATTTTAGTTCAAAACTCAATGCCTCAGAGCTTTCAGAAATAATATTTTATTTCCGCGGTGCACTAAAAGCGAACCCGCCTGCACCCAAATAGGCTAAGAACGTGATTTATTCGTACCTTGCTAATTGAATACCCAAAATTTAAAGTTTAGAAGACAATATTTCCTATAGAATTGAATTGTGTCCTTCGAATTTGAAGAATCAAACTTGAAGAATGGCTAGACTTGAACAAGCACCAATTATGGTTTCACTTTTATGTTTCATGGCCGCCATTTGACTATAATATAGTTTAATGTATAACGTACATACCATTATGAGATTAGTCTTATATATTTGCAGCCGGATAGCTCAATAGCAGTCATAGTTCTTGTCAGATAATCTTACAATTACGCCTTCTGCAAGCCTTTATCCATTCGTATAACCACATTATTGCAAATATCAAGTTTTTTGGTTGTTGCCTTATTAAACTAAAATTCAATTTCATTTGTACTGGTTATGTGAAAAAATTCACCTTATTCCGGTGTCAATATCTATAAGAAGGAATGTTTAACTGGCTATATAGATAAACGGTAAAAAAACCTATACTACCACGTCTCGTATTGATGATCTTAATGGTTATGGCCGTGTAATTAATTAACAATATTGATGAGTTGCTGTGTAATAACTAGTTATTCGCAGCAACAATACGGCAGCAGGTAGCGACTTTCGCAAGCATTGACTCTCCCATTCAGCCGAAGCGAATTTACAGCAGACAACGTACAAAAACGGAGCAATGGAACGAAATCGTTAAGAAATATGTTAAACTTAGCGCCACGTGCAGGTTTTATTTATTTTAATTGATTTTTGTTTTAGTATGAATTAACAGGGTGTAGATGCCTCCGAATAAAGCTTATGCCCGGCAATAATACGATCCGCGCAAATTCTTTGTCTATTAGAGTCACGCACGTTTCAAGGTAATCTGCTTAAATCTCATGCCGTAAACAAAACCTTCCAGAGCTTACTAATAGCACAAAGCAATCGAATTACGAAACACAAATGCTGCCTTGATAATTGCTCTAACAGGCATATTTTAGTAGCCGTAGGGCTGCTATATAATATAAAGCACTGCTGCATAGAGGAAAAACCCAGTGCCGAAAATCTGAACCTGGATATATAAAGGTAAAAGAAAAGGATATATATATATTACGGCCTCTTGCTGCGACCGCTTGATGGCTGCGTATCAATCGCTATCACCTTGAAAGGCTTTCTGCTATGCATCGTACGTGTCAGCCATTTAAATCTAAACGTATACAGATTACACGGCGGATATTATTACTCAAAAGAGCTAAAGTACTTGATGGTTACAGCTAGCTGCCTTCGAAACACACAGAGGAGAGAACATGGCAAAACGGTGGGGATTATTGGGTCAGCCACGTGAAACATAAAACCGAGGAGGACCAACGTTTCCCTAAACCTAAGGCGAGAGGCTCAGTGGAACGTCAATAGACGAGTAGAGATTGCTGGTAAGTTGCCAAATCTACGCTCCTTACGCGTTTTCCGTTCGGGGCATGGCATTGCGGACGACTACAAATAAATAGATGTTTAGGTCTCCCAAGGGACGCTTACAATCAGGGTCAATCGAACATATAGGATGATTTTGACTGAAGTTATACTGATTTTCACTGAGATGCTATGGGATCTGATTCGGTAGCAAACCTCAGCGTGCAGTGTTTCCTCAGTGAATTCTCCTACCGTACGGATCAGATGTTATTTGGTTAGTTTTGGAGGTACACATTATGGATGAACGAAGCTGACAGTGATTCCTGCGAGTTTTGCGATGCAGGTGAGGCGGACTACATGAATCATAAGACTCTGCGATGAAAGGCCTTTAGGAATATGTAGGGTGTGGTTGGTAGAAAACCCGAATTGCAAGGTTGTCCATCAAACGATTTCAGCGGACGCATGGGATGGAGGAAACATATTTTTTTATAGTATCGTGATGCTTAAAACAGCCATGGTGTGAGCAGGATATTGGGTTCAGCGGCATCCCCAAAAAATGGCCGAGGGAAGAAGCCGAGACAAAGGAAAGAGGAGAACCAGGTCCTCAAGCCCTATTGTCAATTTGTCGCGCCCGTGGTCCAAGTGACTATATATTTAGCTGTAAAACTAGCCCTTACGAGTTCCACACATTTTCTTTATATGCGTGTGCCTGGGGCGCTCGACGTAATGCGAAAGCGAGCCTGCGCTTAGAACGGGGTCCTCAAAAATTTAATTTCGATTTTAACGCGAATGAATTAAATTATCGGGTTCAAGTGCGTCTGGGAAACACAGTGGCTTATCATCCTTGACTTCAAACTAAACAAACAAAATGACATGTCTAGGAGAGCGGAAAATTGTGAATTTGTTAGTCTCACTCCAACCATCACAAGCTACCAATGACTTCTAATATCGGAATCTCCCCAGATCTTCGGATCTCTCTAGTAATATATCAACAGACAAGATCAGAGGCTAACGGCTGGTAAGTGTAATGATGAAACAGCTTAATTCAATTTTAATTTAAAGAATTCTTTTAGATTACTCACGCTATAGAAATTAGCTC
Organism: Tropilaelaps mercedesae; assembly: GCA_002081605.1. Lineage (NCBI taxonomy): Eukaryota > Metazoa > Arthropoda > Arachnida > Mesostigmata > Laelapidae > Tropilaelaps > Tropilaelaps mercedesae. Next base: position 12,119 of record MNPL01002849.1, read on the forward strand.
TAAGCAATTCGTTGAAAGATCCATTTATCTTGATCTTGTTAGAACTATGTTGAATTGTTGAACTATGTAGAACTTGTTAGAACATGTGCTAGAGGCCCACTCCAGATTTAAGTACTTCATAGGCAGTAGGTGCATTTGCCATATGTCTGACCGATATGTTTAATGGAGATCTACAAGGCTAGTCCTGTGGTCCACCTAAAAAGAAGCCAAATTGGCAAATAGAGGGGGTGTTATTCAAGATGTCAGGTTTGACACAGGAAGTGGCTATCGGCATGTCGGCAACAAAATTCATTTAGCTTTAGTATGTCCGCCCCCTTCTCATCGGGACCAGCGACTACCCAGTAGTACTAGTAGAGAGAGAGCGAGCGAAAGAACTAGACAGAGAGAAAGTGTCTGTCTACGTCGAACTAATAAGAGAAAAGATAAGGTAAACTTCGCTATATAAAAGCTTACACAGGATTTCCTCTAGGAATCCTTCGCTGCAATGTGCGAAAAAGTACATATAAACAAAAATATTCGCCCTTTCTTGAGCCTCAGTCGCATAAATATCACAATTAGGTAGGTTTGAAGACTCGAGTTGTGAGAACTAGGGTAAATGTGTACTAGTGGAACAAGGTGATTGAACGGGAAGGTTGGATGGAGAAGCGGACAATGCTTTCTTTTAGCGGTGGGTATCCGAAATATAGAGAACGTAGATATGCCGCTTGACGCAGGATAGGACGCAAAAAGATCATAAAAAAAATCAAGATAATCGCCCTGATGGAGCGTTCCACCCTTTAGGAAGTCCTGTTTAGGTGGAAACTGAACGAACTCACGATTGTGTGTGATCGTTTTGGGTTATGGCATTCATTTTGGAATAACCAGTTTGTGATTTGGTGTATGCATATCTTTGAAAGTAAACTGGTGAAACACGGCATCTCTGTAGAAGTACTTCGCTCATTTACGTTTGAGGGTCGTGTAGATTTTTATTATACAATCATATTGGTATATTTATAAACAGTCGGATATTTGTAATCCTCAGTTTTCTTTTTTAGGGCGGACCATAGGTACCGCTTTCTGCATTGCCTTGTAAGCCGGATTACCCCATAAATATGTAAATGTGCAACGACGGAGATCAAACCCGTTCACGAACGCCACCAAGCTTTTTTGAGTCTCCTTCTATTCTATATTAATGGCTTCTGTCAGAAAAAGCGCATATTAGTTTTTTCTATTTATTGTTGACTCTCTCATTCATTGTTATTAAAACATAAATATAATCGGGTTTCTTTTTTCTGGACCAGTTCTGAATTTGCTTTTGAGATTTCGGGTTTTTTCATAGAAGTTTTTCACCTTTCCAAGTAATTTATGTCCCATATCCATGCCTTGCGTAAGTTCTTTAGATTTTTTACGGATCGTTGCCGAAATCGTATTTATACCGCAACGGATCTACTCGTTCCAAGGTTCAACATTCGTTTTATGCGCTGCCGTGCCGTGGTCCCTATGTCACCACTCTTTACATCAAGGTGAACCAATGAAAAAATTCTTTTCGCTCGCGCGTTAACCGGCTTACTTGCTAGAACTGGCTTAGAGCGTTTGTGTCATTTCAATTTCAAAAGCGAGTTTAAACATGTGGCAAGTGTCCTGTTGGCAACTCAGCGTGTCTTAACTACCCGTCTCATCCTTCTGGGTTGGTATATCGATATATCGGAAAACGCTTTTTTTATTTTATGAAAGAGGGAACTTTGTTACGATGGTATTGTGGTCGGACACCTAATCAACTAATTTGTCTGCGATTACGAAACCCTTGTGCGGAATCTAGCTTCATGACATAGTATTGCCTGAGTAGTGTGGAACTTACGTTCAAAGCGTGCCTGAACCACTAAGACTCATGTCGCACTACTCTCTACCCTCCTTTAACTCAAATCGTAATGGACCATGGGTTGAAAAGTGGCAAACGTCTACTGAAATAATTGGCCGGAGTCGCACGTCGGACTTCTAATTCAACTGAAGCTTTTTGCTAAAGACCTGTGAATTCGACGTGTGAGTAGTACCCGCGTTGAACATTTGAAGACCATATACTGGTGGATATGCACGCAGTCAAATGGTTCCCACACGTCCTTGCCAATTCTGTGTAGATTTTCTCTGCAACTACAATGGCCTGTGACGATATGAGTGACGAAAAGGCTCGAGGCGCCTTTCTTGTCCAGCCAGTTTTGGATCCGCCCACAATTGTATTTTATCTTTAGTCTTGAAATTCCATCGATTTCGTAAACATTATTGTAGCTGGCGTACCTCTAATGCTATGGACACTTATCCGCGTCTCCCTGACTCGGTGTTTGTTTTATTTAGACGAGAGCCTCGAATAGAATAGCATAAGTCTGCGTTTGACATGCGGCATACCTTTTAATCGTCAGTCTATATGGCTACGCAGGTACCGTGCCGTCTTCAAAATTTTAAATTATCGATGGGTACTTTTTGCAAGATAGCCTCGTTTTCTGCGGACGGTAATTCCAGTACATGGACTTTTATCCAGAAATAACTGTAAACAAGGCATTGTTAGCGCGCGATTCAAGTGTGGTAGCGTCGCTGTCCGTGGATACGATGACCAGAAGTCAATTAGGCGGTGAGTATCCTCGATATCGCTTAGACTGGTAACCCCGTAATGCGCAGGAATCCAAATCTGAAGTCTCGGAGATAAACACTTGTGGAATACCTGTGATCTCGAGTCCCCCATTCTCCAGTATCTTGTTGTTAAGATCGCCGCGAACGATCCTTAGTAGGTAGAATGGCACGTTCTCCCTTTCCAGGGTGTCCGTGACGATTTGTCAGGATAGACAATCAAATTCATTTTTCAGCCGGATAGCGAGAACCCTCGGCCACGGAGAATAATTCGTTGTAAGGCCACTTTGAATATCCGAACCTCAAAGAACTCTAGTCTATCCTCTACTATGGTCCCGATTCCTGCAGCCAAAGCTCTGAAGAAACACATTAAACGGTATATTTCTCCCCTTCGAAAATTAGAAATACCTTGGCTTTTTCCGAGTTTCTTTGAGAAGGAGCCGCACAGAAATACCTTTGCGACGACGTATGCAGTAACGCTAGAAGCCCTTTAAAGAAGGCCGTGAGGCCTGCAAGGAACTAGACTGTGGTGTTTTGGGGCATTGACAGGCTCAATACGCTTTTTGATAAGCACATGTTCGCCTGCGTGACCGGCGAGATATTTCCTGAAGGATAGCCTGTTCATAGGCCGGGTGATCGATAGGGTATGCTGTGAGAATAACGAGACTAATGCCGCGTCCCGTGCCTCAAGACCAAAGGTACTGTGCCAGAGGCGTCGAGCCTTTTCTGGGCGATCTTGTACAAGGTCATTCAGGAGCCCGTCTCAATGTCCTCACGGAAGCTCTCATAGTAGAATTTTTTGTGAACGGTGATTTGACTTTTGTAAACCGTCCCTGTTTTTGTTGTAGGCCGATAAGAGTTGCGTTGTACTTTACGGAAAGCCACTTCGAGATTTGGTTGCTTCAAGTTGGGGCCGCCGCTTAGTTACAACCTACAGTTATATCTTGCCGCCTGGATGCTCTGATTCCACCAGTATTCGGGGGCCATTGATTGTTTTCTTTCCATGTAGTGACAAGAACCGCATGATCTCATGAGGAGACTTTGAAGTTCGTCGGGTGAGTCTAACCTGCTCTTCTAATCAATGATGTTTTTAATGCGCTCAGTGAAAACTTTGTTTCCAGGATATAGGACTCTTGTCCATGTCGTCTGCACTTCCAGTTATTTCAATCCAATCCGCCGGCTTGGTAACCGTAGCAGTGGTGGTAAGAGATATTCTGCTCGGAATCGTATACCTGTTATCCGATCACCCTAGGCATGTGATCTGCCAGTCATAAATTGAAATTCACGTAGATTGCTGGTTATGCCTGTGGAAGGTCAGTGTGGAGCCAAGTTTAAGGTGCCTAAATCGTGTATAATCTACCCTTTGCGCCCATATAGCGAGATCCCCAATATCGCAGATAATAATAGTTCTCTAGCGAATAGACGAATTCGTGAAGTTGAGCATCTTGTCCGTCTATTTTTGTTCTATATACAATTAGGGCTACTATAATAACAAAATAAAAGATCCATAATTGCGCACTTCCATTCATATAAAGCTATTATTGTGCACTTCGTTTTGAATATCCACGACAGCCGTCACTTGAATTGCAGTGTCTTTATTGTCACTCGGTAACCAGAATGTCTGGTCCCTCAGGAGAGCTTTGCTCGTCTTGCTCAGTTGTAGCAAAACATCCGTGACTCTCCGTGCAGCTACGTGCGGTAAGGTGTCGCAGATACCTCTGCTGTAATGGTAACTAAGTTGGGTGGTCTTGAGTGTAATACCCCTTATGGTCTTACAATTCGATCTTTGCAGCCGACCTTATTTTAATTCCCCAGCCCACTCCCTCTTTACTTGTCCAAAACAACTTTTTTTCATTATTTCTTTGATTAAACCTTCTTGGCTGTGGGTTCCTCGTGACTGACCCGGACGGTGATGACCCGCGTCCTACACTAATCATTTCTCTCTTTTTTCTTTCAGAACGGGAGTGTACCAATTTTGGTGCCATTAAGGGTCGACCAGGTCTTAGTCTGAGCACCCTGCTAGACGGCATCTTCTCCCCTGTATCCGCTATGACGAACCGGGACAAACCTCGATGCCTCTGAGAAAATAGACTTATTTACCCAACGTGTGCCTATAAATACCAGCTTGATCCACTCCTGCCTGATGAAAGTCTTTAGCTCATTCTCATCGGCATTCCTTTTTAGCGCAAACAGGGCCTACGTATGTAGGTCGATCCTGTCTCTTTTCCTTAGGTGATCTTGAGTAGGTAGTACAAAAAGGCAGGGTGCATCTCCCGCTGGTCTGGTTTCGTAAATTACGTTACACATTCTTCATCTTCAAGCGCTGACCCACACGCCGGAAGCATTCCTGAAAGTTGGCTAACGGTGTATCAGTGTGCACATTTTTGTGGGTAACGCTATCGTGCACAAACTGGTAAAAATTTGCAGGTGTCATTTCAAGCTTTTCCAGTTTTGCCATCAATGTTCTCTGTTTTACCATTTCATTGGTACTGGCAAACGCCATATATATGTGTCCCGCCATATCCACTCCAAAACTCCAAATCTTCCATCCCTATGAGGTTTCTTTCAGAATCCGGTGAAGGCGGCCATGTCCGCACAACCTCAAGGTTCATCCTGTCTCGGAGTCTGCACTTGAAGCCCACGCAACCCATATTTCCGTACAACCCCAATATTCGCGCTCACTCATTGCTCTTGCTTCTGCAGTAGCTGTATTTCCCTTTTGACCGCACAACCGTCGTTTCACGCAGGACCTTATGTCTCACAGCGACCAAACTAATCCTGAGGCACTTGCAAACACAGCCCGTTCAAATGACACCAGGTGAGCCACCAAAATAAACTCCCTTCAAGACAAGGGTGTAAAAATCTAGTGAAGCCTAAAAAAATTTACCGTTTCCAGGCGGCTTATTACTCAAAGCGTGCCTGACTGCAGAGCACGGCTGTCTATTTGTACCAAACTTGGGAAAGTTTACTTGGAAATCAAGTTAGAAAACTCGAACGGTTCCGTTTGCACAACGAGGACGGGCTACCGTTTCGTGAGGCGCTAGCGAAAATGCGTGGTTTCATTCCCACGCATGTTTATACGTTCTTAAGAGTTTCTAACCCTTTTCAGAGATATGAAACGGGATGGGAACTTAGATAATTATTATATTACGGTTATTTATGCCAGTAAATTGAATACATCAAAATCAAACGTAGCCAAGCTTCGCTGGCGTTCTTGCGGCGTTTTTAATTACTTTTTTAAAAAAATTAAATGTGCCGATGATTTATTTTGTGTACTCCATTAAGGTCTACATTTCAAGATTGATCTAATTCTTTACATTAACCCCAAATATTTCGGAGAGAGCATTGTTTGTGAGCGGAAACAAAAAAAATCTGCAGAAGTAATATCTGCGGCAGTCACAGTGGTCGTCAGCGTTTTTCTCCCACCAAACTCGCATCTCATCTACCGTGCGGTCACCCTAACACGGGATCTACACCCACCAGAGGTTTCTCTGCCTCTAGAAGGTTTCTGCCTCATTCTACCCATCCCTTCCCCCATCGTTGTGGACCCCTTCTCCACTACGTATCCTATGCGCCATTCTTCCACAGAACCGACACCCCTCTTTTTTAAACCCCGTATCCCACTCCGGGAAACGATTTCTGTGAAATGCGGAGAGTGCCTTCCGTTTTCTACTTAGGTTTGCGCTGCTCCTGTAACCCCGTACTCTCTTCATCCTGCCCATCTCTTTGCCCCCCCCCATTCCCTGGCGGAACTTCTCTTTCCCGTCCCCGATCTGGTCCCCTTTCCCTCGAAAACACAAGTTCGACCACCAGAGGGAGCCACGGGAAGCTTTCTCGTGGTGTTTCATTAGCCGGGACCGAAGTACACGAACAAAGTGGGTCTGTTGGTAGGTTGTATTTTATCCTCCAACGAGCAAAGTAGCAAGGGCAGAGTAGCAAGGGCCGTTGCCTCCCGCATTGTTTAGCGGCTATCTCCTCCCCGTTCTCTCAAGGGGTTTAGGGGCGTTCGGAGGCGTTGGGCCTTAGGCACATCTTCGTCCTGGTACAGCAGAGGACCTGCAGGGTAGATAGAGACTCCACTGGCTGTGGAGCTTACAAAAGACGCACACAACGAGGACTTGTTTGGGGCTCTGGCTCCGACCTCTTTTCGTTTTTTTTCTCCCCCCTCCCACTGAATACGAGGTGGCGGCTGCTGTGGTGCTAGGGGATAGGTAGTGCTTTCTCTGCCGATGGTTATGAGTTTGTGTCTCTGTGTACGGATGTGTGTGAGACGGTAGAATGAATAAGAGGGCGTAGGAGTTGTATCGGAATCAGAGAGTTATCCTAAAGGGAGGGGGGGGGGGGGCAAATGGG
>MNPL01002849.1:19664-74323 GCA_002081605.1 Tropilaelaps mercedesae
CGTTAGGTGGAGTGGCGCACTTCTTTGGTACGGCCCAGGGGTAAGGGCTCATAGAAGCTTTGTTACGGGGAGACAGCTAGTCTCGCCATGTGCAGATGAGGGTCTAAGGGAGAATGGGGACCAGAAAAAACTCTAAAGTTGAAAGCAGGTTTTTCTGCAGATGGCCCTCAATTGAGAATGTTTGATTTAGTGGTAGAGTTACTTGAGCGGCTGGCTGTCCGTACAATATCTGAAGGGGTTGAAACGGAAGGTCGGTCTCATCAAGGGCTTCTATAAGTTTGAGGCGGCATGACGAAATAGGGTTAAAATACTTTGCCTTATAATTGCGTCGAAGCATGTATTATGTGTAGTATATTTTCCATTACGATTGGGTGGCAAATTCGTTTTACACCAAAGAGCACTCACTGTGTGTTTGTATTACCTTTGAAAAGGCATTGACTGGAATCGATCACGCTGGACCAGACTTTTATACTAAAAAACACAAAAAACGTTTGACCGATGGTGTATTGCAATTAAGTAAGGTTTATTTGTAATAAGGCAATGTCGCTAGACCTACAACAGGTAATCCCCCAGCGTGTTCGAAGCTCAGTTTCAAACCACCAGATATAAAAATGTTTCTCAAAAAGTAATGGGTTTAAAAGCCTCTCTTTACACGTAAACTATTAGCGGATCGACTCTTCAAGCTGTCATTCTTGAAATTTACTTCCATTTTTGCATGTACCTCTACACATTGAAAACTACAAAATGTCTACAGATTACTTCGGTAGTAGCTTTCTAAAACATGCCACGCAATATGTGAGAATGGATTTGAGCTATTGGCTGCAACTGAGCAAAAAAAGGAAACATTAAATAAACTTATATTGTTTGCTACTTCCGTTCGATATCCTTTATGTTTTTTTTACCAGTTTTACCTTTCACCAGAACAGTTTTGTGGGGCTCGGGTGGCTCTCCTGAGATCAGTATCACTTCTTATTTTAGCAATACTTCGAAACCGCCTTGGCCAAATGCACTAACCATATTGCTCATATGTCCGTCATTTAGTTATTAGGTATAATGATTCTTTGTTTTTATCGAACCTTTCGTGCAGGTGTAACAAAGGTTTACTCAAATCAGTAAGATCCGGCTTCTCTTCATGTGTTGCAGAGCTACCTCGCCTGGTGCATTCTCAAGCTTCTCGACCATTAAGGGATCGTGTGAAGTGTTACATTCGTGGTTGCAGTTTTATGCTTGAGTTTTTGTTTCAAAAAATTATAGTGTGAGCCGAGAAATAAATGAAAGATTTCACAAAATTCGTAAGTATCGTTTTGAAATAAATCATTGAGGTGCACCAAGGCAGTGCTTGAAAATGCGCTGATCAGAGGAAACGCGCTAGCTTCCGCACAACTTATTAGACTTTGGGGAAATCTGCAACGGTTCCTCAAAGAGGACTCATAGGCTCAAAAACTGCTTAAAAATGTTCCAATCTTGATGTTCATTTTAATTTTAATAGAAGTGTAAATAAAATGTCACCATTTGGACCACGGAGACTTGTCATATAGTTGGTTAGATGGTTGATTTAATCGTTCCGCATGCAAATACCTCTCCTCAAAAACTTACGCAGTGCTAGCTAACGTTAATTAAACGTGATTCTTTTTTGTGCCATTTTTTTATTTAGGAATTAGATATGAAAATCTGACACGTTTTTAGCCATTTTAGAGCTCGCGAAACGACTGGATGGTTGGCGATTGTGCTTTGGTCTCAATCGGCTGTCAGTAGATATTGACTAAGATTGTCATTAGCGAGGCGCCGTCAGTTCTGACCATATTGTTATTCAATTACGTAAAAACCGTTTTGTGGGGTTTTAAGATTAACTTTTAGTACAATCTCCGTAATAAGTCGAGTACTGATTAGAATGTATTGCATTTTTTTAAGCGGGTAGCTCATTGCTAATTTTCTCAAACAATTTTCCCATCTTTCAACTTCCTGCGTTATCTACAGGCTATTAGGCGCTTATACCTTCAGGCTTTGTTGTGTAGGTTTTACGCAGTGCTCTGCCTTAGACAACGGAACATAAACTTATTCGACTTGCGGCGGAACTGCAATCAAACGACTGCGAGTCAAACGCGTAGATAGAAAAAAGTAAATTACCTCCTTTACACAAGTCTAAAAACTAGTAGTAGGGTTATTAGATTTAAAAAGCATCATTCGATTTAGTGACTTGTAAGTATATGAGATAGATCATCTTTCGAAAACTTACAATTTGTTTATCACAATCCCACCAAACGAGATCTATAAATTTTTGGAGCTGGCTATTCACCAACATTTAACGTCCACGGTACAGCTTGTTGCATTTGTTCGTAAGGCGAACCCCATAAATGTAAATGTGCAACGGCGGGGATAGAACCTGTGCATCTATGTGATCTGTTATATGGATTACGAATGTAGGTGTCAATATGTCTACATTCCTTATAAGGGGATGTCGTTTGGAAGAAGTCTTTTGCATGTCTCTTTTTTAGCCGTATGTTTTTGGCCTAATATATATTAATATATCGACAGAGGCGTTTTGACGGTACGCAAGCTGCAAGAATTTTCGTTTCAGGTCCATTCCTATAAATACAACAACAGGTTTCTTTGCGTAATTTGATGTAAAGAATATATAAGGGATTTTATATAAATGACAGAGAGTTGCGCGTGTCAGCATCGACTTTTGGCTTCGTTTGCCGTTCGAGCAAGACGCAGGTCTAACCGCCTACTCACTGACGTCACTCGAGGAGAGTTGATGACGTCGCGCCCTTCGTATGACGTCATACGATACGTACGAAAATAGTGATATTGCGGTAGAGATTGAAAAAAGTCACAGAGGAGGAGCAGCAGATAGACTTTATTGAATGAAGCGGACTCTAGAGGAACTCAAATCGTATTCTGACACTGCATAGCCGCTATAAACGGCCAAGTTAATATAGCAACAAGAGAAAACAATGGAGCTCAATTATGCCGACATCGTGGTTGAGCACTTTAGCGATTTTGTGTGCCTCTTAATGCACTTTAATATTACATTTCAGTGTCTCCAGTATACATTTGTTTAATATAATTGTGTCGATAGACTTCAGCACGATAAAAGATGTTTTAATGTTGACAGTCATAATATTGCTTCATAGTATTAATGAGCGTATCTACCGCAATCTAAGTAGATTGAAGATGCTGGCGTTTAGTTTTTCCGTTAGTTGTCTATTATTTATGTAAAAGCGGACATATAATAACCGCCTACTGCGGTGCTTATCAAGCTCTTCTGTCTTTCAATTTAGTTGTCCTGGAAGTACATGCTCATTTATTTTGCACACCGGGCTTGCCTTTGTCTGAAGCTTACACATACAAAATAAGGATAGGTGTTGAAATTTACTTTTCATACAAGACACGCTTCTACTAACCGATACGCATCTTGTAATATTGCTTATCTGCTCCGGGGAATGACCTCCCGAAATTCCTTATAAGAAAATATTCAGACTGAACGTTGAGAGTAATCCTCCATAGGGTACGTTTGGACATAGGGAAAGCAGTGAAACAAGAAAAATCAACTACCTTTCTGTAGTGGTACATGGCAAAGGATATGAAGATCTTGTCTTCAAGCCAGAGTTATACAAATTGACAATAAAGACTTGTTCAGCAACGACCCATAATAAATCTCCCCCCAGCAAAGAGACGGCGGCTGAGCAGATTCGATGCGAGGGAAAAACGATATCAGCATTGATAACGGCAGAAACAAAATCCCGGAGCGGCAATAAAGCAGGTTTAACACAGTTTCCGTTTGCCACGATTCGTGAAAATATTTTGTATTGCCGGTGTGGGTTACTGGCACAACAACGGGGCACACAAGCAAAGCTGTTGGGTAAAGCTGGGTTAGCCAAATAGAAAAAGGCATTCAAGTTACGCTCATTAAACCCAAAAAGTAAACTATTTTGAAGCTTACAAAGGCTTCGTAAACTGCGTATTTCTGAGTAAAGCGACCTTAAATCTTATATTGATTAAGTTTCATGTCTAATTTCATGTGGTGAACCTAGAACATAAAGAACTCATTTGAAGAAATCTTAAAGGAAATTGTGATAGCTGGAGCTGATAAATGCGAAAACATTTTCAAAAGAACCACCTTCATCTGTGTAACTAGGAAAGTTTGTCAGTTAGCTAGCAGTACTTTTCATTGATTTTTACAACTAAAGGAATTTAGGAGCTTCATTGAAACGAAATCGCAATGCGTTATTGTCTGGATGCACTACGCACTATGCTCACAGCGCGTAAATGAATAAAGTTAAAAATAAGCATTTCGTGCATGAGAAACATTTGTTCACTTTAGCAGTGATAAATAATTAGGTTTTCAACGATCCTGACATATAAAATCGAAAGTGAAACTTCACCTTTTATCACATAATTCCCGTTCGGTGACACCGAACGACTGAAATTATTCGGGGCACCACATGGGAAATTTCATTCGAGCAGTGATAAACTAGATATTGGTAATGTTAAGAATCGGAGCAGGCAAACCAAGTCTAAAAAATTTTTACTATAAGAAACAAACAGCTATAGCTCATCTGACGGGACTGGTAGATAGCTGGTCAACTGATTGCAGGTGACAGCTATTCAGTTGGTAAGTGTCAAAGTGCCAATAGCATAGGCGACGCTAATTCGAGTACGAATGGGAACTGGTCTCGCAAAAAGCTAAAAAGCGTTGCGTGACAGCCACCTTCTCAGTAGAATTGTTCTTAGTCTAACCACTGTTTAAGCATGAAAGCAAAATTTTGCGGGACAGCTCTAGGAATCCAGCAAGCTAAGAACATCTCTTTTTTCCTTTCATCAGAGGTTAAGGGCAAATCCTCATGGATACCAAGCCTCATATGCCTCGTAGTGTCAGACTCTTACTACTGAACTCCAAATCGACTTGAAAATAACTTGGGACATTGACCGGAACTGTTTTTGCGAATACTTCAGTCAATGTCTTACAGGGACCATCAGGTGATATGTCACGCTTGTCTTATCCTTCGGTTTTTTCTCTGAAGGGGCTCCCCGCGCAATCTTCTTCTACCGCCTTTCTCTGTATTAGTGACCTGTGATGAATTGGGTCAGAAAATAGTCCAGTTCTCCGCCCATCCAAATCTTGATGTTCGGAATAGCATTCCGTACACTTGTCCCTGGAGCCAATTCGGAGATGCTTTTCCATTCTCTTTGCCAGGTGGCTATAGCCTCCTCCCAATCGCATTTTCCTTCCACAAATCTCCTGCGACGTTGCTCGGCCTACAAGTCCCTGCTAGAACAACCGCGGCCTGGGTATTGACTGTTCTATATACCTGGGCTACTCGTATGGCTAATATGCATTGTGTTTTACGGAGAACTTTTCTGATAATTTTATTCATGGAAAGAAAACGCAAAATGCTAATGTTCGTGGCAGAATCGATAATGTTAATTGCTTCTCCGGGATGGCCCACAACAACGACGACAAAGCTAAGAGTAGCTATGGCTGTGAGAAAGTGCTGTGCTTAGAAAACATACGCAGTGTCCAACCCCAGGGAGCTTCTAAGTGGTTTCTAGCTCCTCACTTCCTGGACAGTAAGTTGGATAATTTAGGTATTAATTATGTTATGTTTTTGCTTGTTTAGAAGACCATAGAATGATTTGCAAAATCTTCACACTTATTTAGAAACGCATCAGCCTCTCAAAGAAAGGATAGAGATAGGTCCCAACAAGAAAGCATAGATAGCAGGAAGGAACTTGACAGATTCTCAGGTCAACAAGAAACGACGAAGTCTCAAACGACAAAGATACGATCGTTGCAGCAATTCAATAAGCAAGCAAATAGATAATCATTCAACAATTTTGCTTGGACAAGGCAACCATACCCATATATATATATATATATACACGTGTATGTGAGGTCTTATATATTGCCTACCGTAATGTGATATTTAATGTTTAAAGCTGCTAAACTGGCACCGGGTGTGATAACAAACGCGTAAAACAAACGAGGACAATACCATGTCCTGTACACCTTATACCAATTATCCAATACTGGCTCAGGGAACCAATGGGACGTACTGACTGCTGAGATGTGCTCTGCGGGCTAGTAGCAACGTATATATTTCAAAGGGAGAAGTGGGTAAAGCAACCACTAACAAATATGAAATATGAAACCACTAACAAATATGAAATATGAAAATAAAAAAATATGAAAGCAGAGCTGAACAAACTTAGACCAGCCCAAGTTTTCGGGAGTCTCCCGGCTTTTGACGTAGGCCAAGTAAAAACAGGCAACCGCCTTTCAGTGGTTTCGTCTAATCAGTTGGAAATCAATCGAACAATACCTACCCCCACATGTTACCCCAATCTTTGCTCAACCTACTTCACATTATAATTTGTCCCAAATTGGGCATGAAATATCTGCGATTGATTATCCTATGACAGGACTAATTTTGCCTTTTGTTACAGACGCTCTGTGCTGCCTAGGAATTAAGTGTGAGACAACGTCGGAGCCCTACTTCGGCCCGCAAAACAGTAGTAATACCTATAAGTATTATAGCTATCTATACATCATTGTTTAACAGGGCTGTCTCAAGTGAAGAAGCTTATCACGCGGGTAATTCAAGAGGCAAAGCTGAACGAGGAGGAATTTCATCAACAGATCAAAGTCTCCTCACCGCTTTTTTTAACCTTAAACACCCTGCTATTACTGCACATGTCATAAAATACCTATTGGAAAGCATTGTTTTTAATTTCAATGGTAACACCATTCTAATAAAGTATTTTTAGCTTCCAAGTTCTAGCATTACCCATTGCATGTGAAAAAGCGAAGCTTTTGTTTATCTCTGCTCGATAAAGATCATCTTGTGTGTAGTGGCACTTCTCTTTAAAACATTAAGTACGTTCTTACGACCTCACTTCATAGAAAAATAACGTTTTCCGTTATTTAGTATATTTCTCAATGTATGCCCTGAAATAAAATTGCGTCGAGTCATTATTTAGATTCCAGTAAACTCCTGAACTAAACTTGACCGAAATTTTTCTCTCATAAAAACATAGATGGTTTCATTAAAGACTTTGCTCTTTTAAAAATAGCCTTCTGATCTCAAGCTTCAATTTCTGGTTGATCACTATTTGACAAAAAAATCGCCATCAAATTGTCACATGTATGGTTTGATGAAAATAAGATAGTATTTTTAGCATGTATACGGTTTTTTTATTTCATTCACGGAGATAAACGATAACTTTGGTGAAACTACACTTGGATGAATTATTGGGTAAAATTTTTATCAAATATTTGCCAAACGTTTAAATTTCGTAAACGTTCATTCTAGACTTGCATTAGGAATTTACAACGTGGCTAGAAAAGGAAGCGAGCTTTAAAACTTCAAATTTCAGTGTCGAACTTCTATGTCAGCACTTTATACAAACCGAATCCGATCATCAACGACAGAAAATGCTGCAGTTTTGTGTTTGTTCGGACCTGTCACCTAATTGTCGCAAGAAACATTTGCTAATGCAGTTGCCTTAGTGGAACTATTCTGATCTTTCGTACATATATACCTATACTGAACATATACATATATACATATACATATACATATACTGTACATATACTGAACTATAAAATATAGTTAGCAAGTTCGATCTCCCAATCAACTAACTTCCCTTATAAGTAAGAACATATACCGCCGCTATTTAAAACGTCAAATTATCAAGATACCTATCCAAAGACTCTTATTTTACAAAACATTAAAAGTAAATTCCGTCCGAACCAACAGTGCAAACTGCGAACAGAGATTCCGATCCTCAAACGAACCTTATATATAAATACAACTATTAGCAGCCTAAAAACGTAAAAACGTAAAGCTGGTTGAATAAAGAAAATAATTTACAAGGGCAGTGGACATGTAAGGTATGAAGCATAGTGATTTATTATAAACTAACCGTAAAACTATCTTTTCACAGTTACAGAATTTCACAATTATAGTGTAGGAGCGAACCTTCCGGTTCATATTTCGCGCTAGTCGGCCTAGCCAGCCGACCATGCCTTTATGGTCGTAACACACGAATCTAATATTACTACTGTGACTTTTAGTCAGTTTTCCCATGCAAGCATCTATAACAGAAATCATTGTGTTCGTCAGGAGTTTTGCTGATTGGATGCTACGGTACGGATGATGCACGCCTATATTTACATACATGTGGCTATAAAATCATGCAGTATAATGCCATTCGAAATAGTAGTGCAAGAGCTCAGAAAATAGTTTGTGCGTTTAGTTTCTGCATTTGTTTGAACGACGACGACATACAGGGCTATGAGGCATCTGCACTCCGAGCTACTACAATTATCAGAACAATTTTAGGGATTATTAAGAAATTAGCGTAATGAATTCTGGGTCTTAGACTCCTCCCCGCTCGACACACAAACCTCTAGGCAATCTGTATATTTGAAAATTTGTTATTAAATTTACAGCCGAAAAATCTAGCAAAATGTTCAGCTCTTAGAACACAAAACCTAATCGAAGTGACGTTAAACGTGTCCCCACTAGTTTCAAACAAATCTACTCAATCAAACCTCATTATTGGTTGTTGCAGTGCTAAGCTGTTTTTAGTACCCATCACCGTTTACACAGGTCCACTACGGCCGAATACGATTTCTAAACCGTTTACTTTAATCTTGATTCATTCATCGTTAATAATACATGTCAGACCCTATTACTTAGACATATATCGTTTCATGAAACTGAATGCGCATGAGCGCTTCTTTGACGCAGTATAAAAATATGTATATATAGGAACGGGTTCTGATGGGTGATTACTTATATATTAGTTTAGGCACTTGAGATGCAATTGAGATTGGAGTAAAGTAGCCGATGTAAATGAGAATACGTTGATTATGTTGGACTCATCTCTTCGCTTCTTTGCAATGCTAGAATAATACGATTAACAGTCGCTCAATATTTGGCGTATGATCTCTGTAGACTCCAGGTAACTTACAATCTAACGGTACTGCCA
This sequence comes from Tropilaelaps mercedesae, assembly GCA_002081605.1. NCBI lineage: Eukaryota > Metazoa > Arthropoda > Arachnida > Mesostigmata > Laelapidae > Tropilaelaps > Tropilaelaps mercedesae. The sequence goes on from MNPL01002849.1 coordinate 28,665, forward strand.
GTGGGGAATAAGTACGAGCTTCAGGCCACCCAGAGTAAACACTATGTTATATAGTATGATTGATGTGGTATGATGATACGTTAGATTGTTATATATGTCAACTGTTGAAGTAGCATATTGGAATGGATGTAACGATATGGTCAGTACTGTACCGACAAAATAAACAGAGTCATAGCCATCGATTGAAGTAGTTGGAAATGAATTATCGCGAAGTGGAGAACATTAAGGAAATCAGCCTGCCAGGCTGAACGGTTGATGTGCGAACAAGTATTGCGACCGCTTGGTAGGGTGTTCCCAGTCATAACATTTTGTGGACTTGGGTCTCGTAGTCTAGGAGAAACCTCTATGTGCAAAAAGGGGATGCATGTCTCCCACTGGTGTCTGTTACCGAGTGTTAATAATGTTAACTGCTGACCCGGCTATCGTACTGTCACGGACCGCACCCGTCACGGCCCATCAAATGGCAATACACCATACACACAACTGTTAGCGGGGTCACCCGAACGCTCAGGCAGAGGGTGCTTGCCTTTCCATACTCCTATAACGTACAGCTGGCCAGTTGAGGTCTCTGGTGGCTTCTGCTAACAATCTCTCTCCTCCGCGTTTGAGTCTCATCTCCTTCCTGCCTCGTTGGCTACCAGAGTTCGTTTTACATTGTGAACAGCAGATGGCCATAGCCGAGAATCGAGCATTTCATCTCTAAAACCTAGCACGAAGCAGTGTGCTTGCGGCCTCCCTTTCAATCGAACCGGAACCGTTGTCACTGTAACCCACAACAGTAGAAAATGCTAAAGGCGTAATCAATTCCTAATTTTGCGGCCTACTTCTTGGCCGCAGCCTCTCTCGAGGCCTTTGTTATTCATACCGTAATGGTTATCCTCTGTTTCGAAGAAGTACAAACTAACTTGCAAGCTACATTCGCTCCTAACGTAATCTTCTTTTGCATACTGCCGCTTTCGTACGAAGAGAGAAAATTCGTTGTTTTATTGGAAAATATCAGTCGATGAACGCGAAGAAACGGAGGAGGGCGCAAGGAGTTAAAAATTGCCTTGATTCATTGTGGGCTTCGGCCTCAATTGAACGTCGTTTTGTCTGAATTTCATTATGTTGAACGAAAATATTTAGATTGAGTGAGATTAACCCTAACGCACATTTTGGCATAATTTGAATTTGTTCATACTGTTACGAATGGATTAAAGCGATTAATAATAAGACGAATGAATACCTAAAAGTATTAAAGTTACTAGTTGTTTAATTTACTCTTCGTTACTTGTTCAACCATGAAGGTTTCTATAAAATGCAAGTATCTATCGCTCGTTAATCAAACAACAGGAACTGAAGACCAGGGTAAAAGAAAACAATTCTTGACACCCTATTCTTTTAGTATCAAGATGTATTTAGTGTTTCTTGCGTCCATGACTCCTCCCAGTGAAAATGAAGCTAACCTCTTTGACAGCGAAGACAAGGGTTCCGTATACTTCACAATACGGGCCGCCATGCGCCGTCAGATGCTCAATGGATTAAAATGTCCTTGTCAGTAATATGAATAAGTAAACAATAGCATCTATATAAATCCGAGAGGCAGCTCAGAAGTTGGTCAGTTTGTGTTTGTAGGAGAAACGATGGCCACACCCGCTACCATCGATTTTACGCTACTTTATATGCTACGTGTTATAATCTCTTGGTTTTTTACTGCGTACGCTATGCCTTAAATCGGCAGGGACAAAAACTTGTCAATAGCAAGGGAGTGCTCTTCAAATACATTCAAAAATATATCTAAAGAAGGTTTGCACGCTGAGATTTACTAGTGTGGCCAATAGATCGACGCCACCAGTGCTGTTGTTCTCCTCTTCGCTTCACGTGAGGCAAACAGTAAACCGCTCCTGCAGTTCTGAGGCAACTTAGCTTGGAGGTTCTGCATGAACAAAGTCAGTTTTTTTTAACCAGAGTAGAATAATTCAATTTTATTTATTATGTTGTAATTAAAGTTAGGATTGGTTTGAAGTATTAAACATTTGGTGCAATTTGGACAATAATTTGAAACAATAAGTTAAAAAGATTTTTTTTCTTAAGAAGAGTTAAAAAGTTTTATTTCAATATCTGTTAGTGTATGGCATAGACGCAAACATTCTTCTTGCCATTATTATTATTAACCACGGAGGTCGGCGGTGTAGAAAAGTAAAATACCTAATGGTAAATTTTTGTAAAATCCAGCCACAAAGCAATAATGGAACGCAACCTCCATGTGCGCGAGTCGACCCTTATCTTCACACAGTAGTTGGATGATAGCATAGAGAGAGGGTTATAAGGGGTCTGTGGACACAAAGGATAAAACATTACTAAACGGATGTAGACATTGTGAACACACAAGAGAAAAAGGGGAACGGGAACTACTATGTGAGGGGCAATGCTCCCCTTGGGACTCGCCGCGGGATCAGAGTGGGGTAGAAAGTAAGCAGGTTCAATCTGTAGAGGATCTCGGGCCAGCCATACATACACACGCTGCCACCACGAACACACAAGCACACAGTGGTCCGTGTATAATCAACCTCTATGTCCAGGTCACGTGACAGCGGCTGAGTCGAGGGGACACAAGCCATGCCTAACCTGCGTGCTAGCTGTAGTGAATGCATGTTCCACCACGGTTCGCTCACACAATCGATACTGATGTCAAGGTTAACAAAAAAAATGGAGGGGAACGGGTGACGACCTGGTTGACCAAAAGGTTCGATGGATCTATGAATAAAAACGAGCGACGCAAGTATACCACGGTAATATAGCCTCACGTATGATCAGTGTCAAAAACAATCAACCTTTTTACTTTGTCAAAATTATTTTTAAAATTGACACTGAATTTTAAGTCAAATCGATTGTTCAAATGGGGCCCGTAGTACGTAACAACCGCACAATTACCTTGACCAGTCAACGTTGGAGACCCTTATGTCTGACCGTGTGTCGAGCTCGTTGGTTGTAAACTAATAATGTTGGAAGTCCTGCAGTGAGTAATGGATGTACCTGTTCTGGATTTCGATGTTGTTCCAATTTATAAATTTGTAAATCACTCTCTTAATCGATCTTTCTGAGAATAAGAATTGAAAATCCGTCATTTTAAAATCTCCTCTGCGCCCATGCCCCATAGTTAGTGTGATGTTGGATGACTAACCGCAATGCATTGCAGAAATATATCTAAGACTTGGGTGTCAATAAATCTCTTCCATCGGGGAGAGTAAGGGCATATGCAGAATTGAGCCTTCGTTTTAAGCATCATGTAAGCGAATAGGCCACAATTTTTCATAAACTTCGGCCATTGACCTAGAAATAAGGCTAACACATATACATGTATTATATTTCAAGATATCTATAGATCAATACTTCTAACACATGAATAAGGGTCAAATACCTGAAAACCAGTTTTCTGTACGAGCTACTCTGATTTTATGCGCAAAAGACGTCGATAAGAGGACTGTGTGAGCAACACAGCGAGTTTCCGATGTGGCTGCATATCCTGCTTGGCGTTTAACGTGCTGACCTACCTATGTGATCCCTATGTCTCTGCGGACAAAGACAACACACTGTATCAGGGACACGATGATGATGGAGAGGAGTCATTCAGAGTAATACGTCTGTTTCTATTCAGCATTTTTTTCTATGTGAATTTAGTGGCACCGTAAAATGGACTTTAGAACTATACGATCAACCGTATTGACGAGGTTATTGTCTAGTAGCTAGCCGACCGTAGGGCTGTATTTGCAGACATTCACTGTCCGACTGCGAAGATGATCTTGCTCGGGCGGAGAGAAGCATTCAGAGCACCTCCGTTTAACAAAACTGCGATATGAGTAAAAGACGTCAGTAATAAACGTCTGTCGGGTGTCTAAAGAAGGGTGTTTTTACATTTTAACGGGACATATACATGTTATAATAGAAGAATGAATGTATACCACCTTCAAATGCAAACTAAGAAATCTTGCAATACAAAAATCTGCCGTTCGAGACTTCTAATCAAATTTTGATTGAGGTGACTTTTGATTGTCTGGCGTAGTTTGACGGCGTGAGTTAAGAGATTGTAAATTAGAGCTTTTTGTACTAAGAGTGTTACATTTTTTGCTAAAATACGTTGAACGTCTCATTCTCATATACCACACTATAGGTTAAGTCTATACCATATTACGTCACATCTATTTCAATTAATTCTTTGGGAGGTGATCCTCTTAAGATGTTTTAGATAATGATAAGAAAACAACTCATTAGCGCCTATCTTCAACTTTAAATTTACGCATGCCAATACATAATTGGTTGGGGATTTCTGTCTCTTGTATGTTACGGGTAAACAAAGTCAGCCCTGATGCTGCAGAACATCTTCATATAGCAGAAAACTTTTAATAACTTTTAGTATGTATTCAAACTTACTCATTCCAATTTGACCAAGGTCAGAACATTTCATATTTATCTTTTAAGCATTCTATTTCATCCTATTCCGTTACTCTTGCATGAGTTACTCTTTGTATGAGTACCGAAAAAGAAGTGAACAAACGATCAAAGAAGGAATGGACCGAAGCACAAACTGACGGAAGCAGAGGCGCATGGAGGTGATGGAGAATTTAAGTAGAAAAAGGTGGGTTAAAGAGAAGCTGTTAAAGGGAGTATTGGCGTCTAAACGGTCATAAACACGGTAAAATGGTATTGGAGGCGAACGATTATTATGAAGAGGTCGGGTAGAGTCGCGCCCATACTCCGGGCGACTAAGCAGCTGGCAGCACACTTACCGATCTTGGTATGAAACAGCACGTGCTGTGATAATTCGCTAGTCTACAAAAGTTCTCAGGTTAAAACAGGAAAAATCCCAAAGGATCAATTTAGGATCAAATAGAAATGGTGCAGGAACGGAAGTTTCGATCTAGTTTTAATTATTCCCTAGATAACAAGGCCTGGTATAATTTTCCTTGCTATTGTACTTGTCTGAAGCAGCTCTCAAGGGACAATACCTCGCGGCCTTCTATTATTATACTCGACTGTCTCGCCTTCAAGGGGTAACCATGCTCAGTGAAAGCTTAAACTCTAGTTAGGTCGTCAATCGTTTATCTCATGCGCGATCAAGGTAATTAATTAAATTTAGCTGAATGTTTTTCCAACAAGCCAATACGTTAGCATGATCATGTCAACGACAAATTTGAAGATTTAACGTTACTATTTTGGCGTATTAAGATAAAAATGTCGATACCAAAAATCCCTAAGAAAAAATGTACTAAATGCCTCCTTCGGTGGCGTAAAGCACAAAAGAGCCAATTACGGATGACTATAAGTTTTAAATTGTTGAAAGCTTTTTGCTAAGAAATTATCGGCATACCAAGTTGCTATACTTTGCGATAGAGCTATGACATGGCCATGGGTACAGGTCTAAAGAGCGTAAAATACAAAGTCAAAGTAGCGTAATGATAGAGTGTAGAATATGTCTTCAACATATCGGTTTATACTTGAGACTTTTCGTAGGTTAATTATTTAGCTGTACACAGTATAATAAATGCATGAGATATGAGTAGTAATTATTAATATGTTTAACTTCCCGATTTCCAATGTTCCCTAGCTACAACGAATACTATCAAAAATCAATAGATATGTCATCGTATCATATTATTCCAAAAAACGCTACCTTTATCTGAAAAAGAAATCTTAAAACTGAATTTCATGTATAACTGTGTCGAGTACATATATTCAAGTTCTATATTTGGGTTATTAGCTGTTTTAATTATTGACCTATGCATAGCGTTACATGATCTATAAACGATTCGCAGCTGACATTAGTTCTACACTAGGGCTGCTATTCTTTATCATCTGTGTAATGATGTTAATGATGACGCTATGGTCGTTTCATCAAGTTGTTGCTGCTTGAATAATGTTGGAGTATGTAATTAGCCTTTCGCCGTGTCGACTTGCGCGCACGTCTTTATTAACACTAAAATGCTACATAACACAAGTAATGCATTAATCACCTAGGCCTACGTGCAAATTTGGAATCGAAACTCCGGCATGCTTCAAACATTCCTCGCATAGTCCCGTCATTCCGCATAAGCTAAGGCCTGGCCTTTCGCCGTCCAACCATTGATACACACAATCTTTGTAAAAAATAATAATGGTAATAATTTTTTATGGCGATGATGATACTTTTTATAATTTGACCACAATAGCCCAAAAACTCCACGGATCCCAAATCTTAAGGGAACTAATTGAAACCAGTAAGTCCTAACCAATAAGTCAAATTAAATAAAGCCAGTATTAATCGGTAGTTACCATGTTTACGTTTTTCAAAGACCTGTTGTTATTGGATGGTATGGTTAAATACATAACGAGATGATAGGGCAACGAAGCGCACTTTTAGGTATAAATTCTTAGCTCCGTCCTATAGAGGTAATAGTCAATTTTGGACGTATACAGAACCCATAAATAATACAGAACCCATGCGATAGCAACGAGAGATTAGCATTTAATGCCCGGCCGGGTCCTACGGTTCCGTTGTTAAGTTTCTTTCCATCCGCAGAGGAGTGTACAACAATGTTGTTCCACTCCTCTGCTTCGGATTTTTTGGTTATGGAATGATAAATATAATGTTTCTATATTCATCGCGCTACTTTTTTAATTAGGGGCCACTTAGTGAAATTCCACTGAAGTTCTCAAAGAAGGGTCAAAGCATTGAAAGGTACTACGGCATGAGCTATATCAGAACAAGCATATTTTATGCGATGTCATAGAAGAAACGAAGGATTAGAAAACGCAAGCTGAACTGATGGATGAGTTTATAGACGGGGGTTTTAAAAGTACGTATCCGAACGGAGAATCAGACGACAAGTATTGTACTATTTTCCAATCGTTAGTAACGCTCATTAGTCCTATTTTCTTGGGCAAAAGCTAGCGGACGCGAAAATATGTGTCTTTTCTTTGTTTTCCTGAGGAGGGGGAGGCTAGTGGAAAAAATGAATTGCACTAGCATCATCGAAAGCTGTTTATGCAGTGAGACTATAATTAATGGTTCATTTTTGGCAGATAGAGAGCTGATTGTTCGTTAACATTCTAGCGAATCCGGCTGCGTACTGCTGTTAAGCAGCGTATGACAGTACCTAATAATTTGCATCACGATTACATAATTACTTGATGAAGTCACGTTTATCTTGTCCAAATGCCGATTTGGACCTTACATCGTACGTCGCAAGTTTTATTATAAAACCCTTTTCCGATTAGTACACAAAAACTAAAACGCCTTTAGGGACATTAAAATTTTGCTTCATTTATCTACGTAACAAAGTCTTAGTGAAATACACTCCATAGATCCTCTAACCTCGTTATTCATTTTGTTAGTAGTCGTCGAATTTTTACCGTAGACTCTGGCTTTCTAATTATTTAATTGGCAGAGGTCTAAAAGCATAAATTGCAAGTTCGTAAAGGCCAGCGAATATCTCGCTTATTATAAGAGATTGGGCGTCCAGCCAACCGTTCCCTCAGAAATTCAATTTCACCATAGCCTTATAGCATGAGATATCACTTTACTGACAACAGATGTCCTTAGTTATGATTAAAGAAAAAAAGTTATGATTAAAGAAAATCGACTATCGTTTTTTGAACACGCACACAGAACAATTTTTGGAGTAAAGACCGCACCAGACTATTTCTATACATGCAGGATATAACGACTGTCCTTTCACCACATGAGAATCTACCGCAATCCAAGAGTGGCGGTACATGCTCGGCTGACGTTGAGAATACAAATACACAACTCATGGAAGGGGCAACAGAAACATACAGGACAACAGAGAAATGGGTAGATGCACGTGAATAACTAGCGTGGTTCAACAACATCACAGGATAATATCATGCAGTAAGCGCTCAAAGACAACGGCGATCGAAAGATGGAGAGACGGTCTGCAGCTTCGACTCAGTAGGATCTCTTCACAGACATTGTTAATGCGAAAACATAAACTGGCTAGTCGTTGGATTGTGTTGTACGTTGCATATTGATATTGGTTTGTCGGCTGGTGACCGATAAGTGACAAATATGTGCATGTGGGTTTGGTCAACACCAGCGTATGTGTTTGTTTATCATATTTGAATGTGGCTGACAAAGGTGACAATATTTATGTATAGTGATCGTTAATAATTAATCATAAAGGAGTATTAAATGTCGGAAATGATATATGCATAAGCATAAAAAATAAGGGAGATACTACAGGATCGTTCTCCATTTGCTCTATTCGGAGTGCGAAATACAAATAATGTGGCTTTTAAGGCAAGCGGCATAGCCAACTCTTGACCGTATATGAAGTTACCCCATGTTAAGAGTGTTATCGCATGAAATTTCTATAATCGAATGTGTTGAACTCTCGGATTTTATAGCTGAAAATTCTTATGCTTTTGTATTTGGTATGAAAGATCAGAACGTAACCGTTTCGCCAATTCTCCTGACAAAAAATTTGTCTTAATATAACTTATTCTCGATTAAGAAATTAAGCTTAACGTGAAAGTTGCTCATAAAAACACCATCTTTTGTTACATAATTTATCAATATTTGTATTCCTATTATAAATGAAACGTTACCTCGCAGCTAATGGACTCGATAAAGGAAAACCAATCCGTCAGCTGATGTTGCAGATTTCTTCGTTCTGTACATATTAAACTTGATTCTCGGTTTTTACTTCGCAAAAAGATTCTTATTTAGGAAGCGAGTGCACCCGCTAACCTACTAAATGTTTCTCTTCCCATGTTCCTGCTAACTACAGCGTCATACCAATGTACCAACATGTCCACAAGCAATACTTATCGACTCTCTCAATCCAAGCCATGCATAAACATGTTCTAGCACAGACTGGTAAATGCAAAACCGTTAATTTAATTTCGATACTATCACCATTTACACGTACACTTTCTTTATATAGCTCGTTTCGACATCAACGTATATACCTTCACAACCACTTGATGCAGCACTAGCACCATCATGCTTGCGTAACTAAGCGTGATTCTGTGCACCATCACGCATTAAGCCGGCGCACCTAGGCGTCTTCCCCAGCTTCAAAGCACATGCTAACAAACCAGAACAGCTAGCTCACCAAGACTGACGTTAAGAATTACGTAAAATACTTACCTAAAACAAGTCCAGACTTACTAAACAATACAACTGAAGAAACACATAGATTCACGATAATGATAAAGCCACTTATGACATACAACGAGGGTAACTAAAGCTTGATTTCATTCAGGTCGGGGACAATTGCGAGGAGTTGCAACAAATTGATAAGTCTACGATAAGCCGATATACATCTCGATAATCCTGCAGAGACCAGCGATCGCTAGGCCTTCTCAAGGCCTCTTGAACTACTTTTTATTGAATATATGGAATAGTTCGTCTGAGGATTTTCCAAAATTTTAAGATAGTAAGCGCGAGTATCATTGACCCAGAAAAACGACACTTCCTTCTCGAACGAAAAGATTCATTAAGAGTTCTTACTGAATTTCGGCATAGTTTCCTTCAGAAGCAGCGACAGGTCGCGGTTATTTGCAGCACGGATGCGTTAGATATTCCTGCAGTGATGACACGAATTAGAGAAGATCATTAGAAAAGGTTCATAACATCTTGAAAACTCTAATCATAAATGTAATGCCCAACCATGATTCACTAAAGACTTAGTAGATCCGCTAGAGCGTATACATGACTCATTGTAGAGCGCCACACAGAAGATCCCTATCAGTATCAACTTGCAAAAGAACGCCATGTTTTTTTCATTTCCAATTCGAGGTCATGCCAGTTAAGAACAATCTAAAGTTAGCAGGACCTATAGGTTCAAGTAAAACAAATAACCAAGCATTGAACGAAAGCTTTGCTCTAAAAGTTATAGAGGTAAAGGAAGGGACCATACAAACTCTCGTCAAGCGCCTCAAGGAACGCTCTAAAATAAAGAGGTTAGCGCTATAGGCCCGATAACAGTAGAGCAGGACTTCAGTTTTCCCTTTTCATTATGAGGGAGGTACGTAACGTATTTGACTGTGCGAACTGGGACGCACTATACAAATAAAACGTAAGCTCTGATTAAGGCACCTGCTACGAAAGAATACCTCTCCGTACCTTCAAAGCATAATCTCTTTCTTACTGAGTGAGAGGTTATTACATACGGCTTACTTGCGTTATAACGTACCAGTGAGACTTTTATAAGTGGTATGCGCGGTACTTTGCTTGCTCAAGATGAGCTCATTAAGCTAGGTATTTGCGTGTTTCATGTTCTAATAGCAATATTCGTCTGTAAAGGCAACGAAAACATGATAAACAGCATTTTTAATCACAATTTTTCGCGAAATATCTTTATCTAAATTAATCGCGCTACTATTTTAAGCCCATTGTCGTTATACAATCGCAGCCCCACGCTTCATACAGCTAAAATTTGAAGTTTACAAACTCTTCGCACAGAGTCACGTGCGTCGCCTTCGCGGATTTAAACACACACACACGTATATATACACACACGTACACACAAACACACCGATAAATGCACACTTCATCAAGCTTTCTGAATCGCTCCCTTTAACTGCTATGCCCATTTACACTCCTTTACGCTATACCTGCCGCAGAGCAAAGGGGAGTACAGCGAAGTCTGTATGCGGGGGATGAGCAGCGCGTAGCTTCGAGTAGAAAACGCCATGACAGTCAGTCTTATGTTGTCTTAATTTTTTCCTAATCATTGAATGAGCAGCGCTTCATTCTGGTCTCCTTATCCCTGTAGTCGTCAGCCCGTTGGACGTGTTGGCTTGCTATCAAGGCATTTTAACCGCTCTCTCTAAATTTCTTTTTCCCTTGGCTGGGCGCTTCCTCACAGAGTTTCCGTAGAGGAAGAGGGATGAGAAGAGGAGGTTGGATTCGAGGGGACAAGAAGGGTAGGCGAGCGGGTATAGGTCTGCTAAGACAGTTCTGCCGATGGGTATAAGGGAGCATAGCTCCTTTACACCCGGGAATCGGGAAATTTGATTTCAAAATGAACGCGCGGACGGACGAGAGTGGGTTAGGTGACGGCGACAGACGCAGTGGGGAAAACATGATGAACTAAAAGCAAAAAAAAAAGGAACAATAAGTAGAGGAGATAAAAATCAGGCCGACTCTGCAGAGATCGACTGAAAGTAGGGAAAGAGAGAGAGAGTAAAAGTTCTACGAGATAGATTTTGCAAAATTAGACGACCCCGATCTACTCCAGTACTGCCCAGTGACGTAATATGACTTAAGATGGTTTAATGAAACTTACTGATAATAGAAAAGGAAAGTTTAGGTTATGTACAACAACACCGAGAAAAAAACGCCCATGATCTTAAAATGCAATCCTTGAATTGATTACACCTTTGTTGCTTAGCGAAAGCAGAAAAATATTTTGGTTTTTACAAAGCTGTTAACCGGGGTCATTGTATTTGATTCTAAAAATTGAATAAAATCTCAGGATCAATAGTTGCCAGCTAACCAAGCGCACAGAAATATCCTGAAGGTGTAACATTAATGTGATTATTCTGTCTCCAATATTATAATGCCCAAAACTCTAGAAACACGATAAGGTATCTTTGTATAAGGCGGTATATACAAACAATAATCTTTTATGCTGCTAAATATATGCAGCGCTCGGATAATTCACGTTCGAGTGATGAAAACGGATTCATAATAAATTTACCATAAACTCTCGCTTTTCTCTCTCGCGGTTTCTTGACTTGTACTTAACATATGAACATGACAGAGTTAACCTTAAAAAGCATCAGTCTGACAACCTCCGATGAAAGTATCTGTAAATATGGGCCAGTTTGTACTCTGATAACGTGCTCATTGCCTGCTGTTTAATATGAAGTCCTTGGATACTTTCCAAGCACACAATACTGATCATCGAAGAGATTATCAAAAAGATTGATAATATATAAAAAAAATTTTTCAATGCATCATTCAAAGTGATACACTCTCCTACATTCCTATCGTATATCAACTTGCTCTCCCCTTGTAAAATTGATTGATAGAAGAAAGGCTAATTTGTTTCAAAATTCATATTTTCAATATGGAAACCAATTCTGATGCACGTTTGATTTCTCTCACTGCTTAAACTTTCATTCGAACAGATATTTATGATTTTCTTTTGGAGTTGCACTTTAGATTTAACTCTTTAGCAATTTTTCTTGCCAAATTGAAAATGGTTTCGACACCTAGATGGATGTATACCACCAACGTCAGGTCATTGACGAATCGTAGCTTCGGCTTTCGTGTTTTATGTCCCTTCTGTCTATGAGATTTTATTAATTAACATTAATTGATTAAAACTCCCTTAATTATCTGAAGTAGTTCTAGCTCCAATTCTGCTATGTACATTGCAAACTGGGTCACTGATATTGACTATTTTTTTTAGCGCAGTATTTTGTCCTTTTCAGTACTTTCCGCGGGGTTTCCGCATTTTGCAGCGAAGCAGTTATATGGTAATATGATTATTACAATTTGCAGCTGCTATATTCGACTCACTTTCAGGCTTCATCAACGCGGCATATCCCAGAGCCTCCTGTCCGCCTTTCATGGTCAAGGATTTTACAGCATCACAGCGAAAGTAATCGATCCGTACTTAGCTCTTGTATCGATTGGTAGCATCTGGGCAATGTGAAGCCATGAGCGGAAGGGCGAAATAGGATCCATAAGATGTGTGATCTGGCTTTGTGCAGAGATAGATGGCGGTGCTAGTCACTTGCCGAACAGCCGGCGTTACTTACTGGCGGTAACGCTAGGCTCAGTAGACTCGGGGAATTTTCCCGGTTTGTGACTAATATAACCGCTATAAATTAACGGAATGCTTGTGGTCTACGTAGGGTCGCGTGTACCTAACTTTGCATTGGAGCTAGTAGCAAAATTATTTTTTAAAGCCGTACAATCTAAAATGATCGATAGGATCGGACCTTCCGAATCAATTGAACTTCATGAAATTCAGGCAAAATGTGCGTGACATTTCTAAACGAATATTCTAACAAAATAGTTAGTAAAAATTTTGAAATAAAGAAACCTTGAATATACTAGGCCACTTAAATAGTGCCAACAGCAATATTTCAGTGATTCCAATGTGTTGACATATAATAAACTAGTTCGGGCGGGAAGCCAGATTATCAACTTATACTTCCCGGACGGTAGAAAATGCAATTCGAAGACCACAGACATCTTGAGATGCCTTTGAATCTACCTTAACAAGGTGTATTATTATCATTCAACGGATGCTATTACGCGCTGTAAGAGATTAGTTTTGGCCAATATAGAAACAACTTTGTATATTGCAGAGAGTAACCTTCGGCTGTTTTTTTCACAATCTGCTTTTCACGATCTGCTTTTCTATTTTTTTGCTTTATGTGTCACCTTTAGTTAATAAATATTTCCCTGGATACTTAGCTGGCTGTGGTGACTCGTTTTTCATCATTCATCTTTTTTGCTGTCATGAAGGCACGTTTTCTAATAATGTTCTATGCCACATGTTGTTTCAGCGCTTTATTCGCTCATGAAATATCAGTCGAAGTGTAGGGCGCGCACGGCTTTCATGTTTTATACAACATTTATTAGCTAACAAAGCATAGACTAATAGCTGGTAAATGCCGTTGACAGGATAACATGCGATAGGTTATATATATATATGCGATTATGAAGAATAGCTCGATTAAGAAATCAATATTTTATCGACATTTTGATCTCACTACCAGTCATCTCTATACTAAAACAAGTAGAAAATCGATACAAAAGCAGATTTGTAGTAAAATTAGTGACTTGAGCGAAAAACAGCGCTTCTGAAACAGCTTCTTACGAATTCCTGAAATATATAGTAGAAAAACGGAGACATCTCGACAACCGGACAGAAAATCGTCTAAATATACAAAATTCATACCATTATAAGCTATTTGCAAAATAAACAGAATAGCTGTAAAATAATACAATTTTCTTTATGTTAAATTTATTTTTTTATTTTCCTCGGTGAAAAACAATCGTAACAATTACTCGTAGTTTTCCGGGTCCCGTAGCCATCACTTTTTCATGGTACTCCCTTTGCGGTTCTTACTATGTCTTTGCTAAGGAACTACGGAAAACCACTATAATGCTCGAATGACTGTTATAAGTTGAGCTCGGCCAATAGTAACAAAATATAGGCACTAAGGTTTGTTTTTGAAATTTTGGAATCCGCGCCTTCTTTACAATCCGCCAATTTTTTTAACAACTCTTGTCTAGGTCACTCGTTTGGGGACCCTCGTTGTTTAGGACCAGGAACTACTTGCGAACAATTCTACCTACCACTGCTACATTAGTGCACGTTCTGTGATATTGAACGGTATATTCAGATGGCGTCCAGGTGGTTGTGCACGACCAAAGTAGATAAAAGTAAACAAATAATGTCTATCTTTTTTTCAATACTGTTACCACACCTACCAGCAGCTGCATAAGCAGTTATAGCTGCAAGTATTGCGACATCTATGCTATGGGGAAAAACAACGCTAGTCAACGACCCGTAGAGTAATCTAGCATTATCTTGATTTAGTTAGTGAGCACAAAAACAACTTTATTCGACGCGAAAGTTTATCAACAAGAAGGCTAAACCAATCTTAGCTGCAGCTCTAAGATGCTCGGACAATAATATATTCTATAAACGACTTCATGGAATAGTACGTTCACTTTTCGTTACTCTCAGCTGAAAGATTTAAACGTATTGTTTTAAAAATAATGTACCCAATAAGAGTGTCGCATTTTTAGGTGCGTAATGTTTACATTACTTTCACTCACGGAAGAGAAACAGTTGTTACTCCTCTTCCTCGCCATTTCTTTTATTTCTAAAATATTATCTCACACTTTGAGATTCTCTTTTTAGAAATGTCAGTTAAGAAGTGTTAAGAAGTCACACACACACATATATATATATATATATATATATATGTGTGTGTGTGACACCAACCTGTATGGACAGAACTCTGTTTTTACGGCACTTTACCTGTAATTTTCTCTGCCTCTCTCTTAGGCATGCCGTGTGCACGTGTGATTGTGTGTATCAGTTGTGCTCTTACGTCAGCACATCACACAGCGTCTACGATTAAGCCGCTGAATGTTGTTGGGTCGAGTCGATACTGGTTTCCCGCCTCATCTATACCCATCCGTTGCTTTGCTCCCTTTGTTGGTTTGTTCATCTATCCCCTATCCGTCTGTTGGTCCGGTCGTTCGCCCGTCGGCCTGCCATGAATGGCCGACAGTTGTCTGCTCTGCATTAGCCTGCTCTAGTCAGTCGGCCTACAATCGTTGGGCCGAGTGCCATGTAAGTGCGCTGTTCGCCACCGATGATGACAAAAAGGAGGATCACGGGTGCCGATCGTGGTCATGTTTGTTCATCTTGACTCGATGAGATTTGTTGTTGGAATCGTTGTTGTTGTTGTTGTTATTATCGTCGATTTCTACTCACTCTGGCAGTGAGCAAGAGAGACAGAGCGATGCTTATCATTGGAGGCAACAGCACTCGCCGTTCGCACGTTGCGGCCATTCTTTTTTGAACGTCGCTGTTTCGTTAAAGCGGCGCTATGCTGTCGTTATCGTCACTGTCTGTCTGCATCCGTGTCTCTGAGCTAAATCGTATACTAAGTGACCATGACGTATTAGCAAGCTCTCTAATGTTAAATCTAATTCTGCTGGGTCATTAAGTGCTAATCATTAGTTTATTTTAGTAACATTGCACGAGGATCGAATCCCAAGACAATTGGTTGAAGGGACAGAACCTAGTAGAAAAAAAAAAGAAAAAGAACCATCTTAGGAGAGCTAGAATTTCGGACCTTCCAGAGGACAAACCGAGGGATAAGACAAGCGTGACACACCTGCTGGTCCCTGTAAGACATTGACTCAAGTATTCGTATAAACAGTTCCGGTTAATGGTTCCGATTACTTTCAAGTCGGCTTGGGGTTTAGTAGTAAGAGTCTGACACTACGAGGTATATACCTGGATATGAGGATTTACCCTTAACCTCTGATGAAAAGAAAGGTCTCCTTGAATCGGTGCCTCACTACGTGAAGTGCAGGATCATCAAAAATACTTCAAAGAATGTATAACACGCGCACACAATCCAATTTGGATACAGTCTTCAGACGACCGCACTACATGCACACATGGTAAGGGAACGAAGAGAATTATGAATAGAATAGTGAAGTCATTTTATCACTAGTACCAGTTGACTATATAGCTTAACATAATTTTATAGTTATAATTGGCAGCTAGATGTTGTTTATGTTACTCTAGAAATATTTCTAGAGTCTATGCCTATCTCAATCCACCCCTGCCCACTTACTTTTCTCTACGTATAGAAAGACTGTCCATTTACCCCTACCTTTTGAAACATATTTAAATGCAAGAATACTAGATGAGATGAAAATTCCCATGCATTTGACGATCTTTGCTAATGTTCGTTCTGTTGTAGTTTTATAAAGTGTAGCGGAGGCTCTTTAGTTCGTCGAGCATCATCGTTGTCGTATGGGCGGAAGACGTGGTTGCATGTTTTGAACAGATCCAGCAGTTGCGCTGCTATGTCTGATCTTCCTCTTGCGGTGGCTGTTACGAGCAACGAAGGAACAGCGTTCGGCTTTCGCCACCAGTGGCTAAAGGCCAACGTTGTACGATGGCACGCCATGGTGGCGTGCCACTGCTCGGACGGGATCTAAGAGCAGAAAATAAATTGTTCCACGCCAACATCGCAGCTCAACATGGCGCTTTTGTTGTTGTTGTTGTTTTTATTGTCGCTCATTCCGCACAGCTGACCGGTTTGTGGAGGTATATGCCGCGCGCTTGTATCTGTCATTGTGTGTGTATGTGTGAGAGCGAAGGAGAGAGAACATATGTATGCCAACCGACTGTTGCTACTATGTAATTATTCAGCCGGCATTCCAGCGTTCGATGATTATGCTGATATTATCGTTGATATGATCTTGAAGAATAAAAAAAACGGTGCAGCTATACGTTCCGACGAAAAAGGAGATGAGCAGCAATGAAAGATTTTAACAGCGACCAATAGTTCCAAGGTCTAATTTTACGGCCAATTGAACGTTGGTCTTCGACGTATGAACGCTGGTGTGCCAAGTTATCAAATCTCGCAGGTAACTCCGTGCACCGATCAGAGGTAAACGAGGCTGGTTTCTCGCGGAACAATGTGACAATAAAAACATCAAGAAAAATTCTGCAAGAAAACTTGCAGAATTTTGCAAGAAGACAACAAGAACAAATTTGTTGTAAATTACTGGAAAATTTGAGAAAATGCATTAGTGCAGAGTTCTTAAAATATCAATTTCATAAAATATTGACTTCGATATATTGACTGGTCTATATGTGCTCTGTGTTAACTAAGCCCTGCACGATTCGTATATGTTGGCAGGCGTCGTTTAAAGGGTCACTATAGAGAACGGCGTGATATTTTTAGATCCTTTACACGGGCGATAGCTTAAATAACATCACGCGAGCAATCGTGAAAGCCGATTACAACACGATTAAATTCAATATGAACGTTGCTAACAAATGACGCCCTCTGGCGTGGTATCGGTTATTTCGGCTACCGTCTGTTGTGTGTAAGTTGCCTAGGACGATATTTATAAAATGTTTAAAAATATGTTTTTTAGTAAACCCAGGGTCTTCCATACATACTTAATATTACTGTCGTTCTAATTAATCACATTTGTTTTAGTCACAGCGGAAATTAAGATTTACCATCTCAGCAAAATATTCAGCTATTACAGCATTAACATGCATGACTTATGTGTACAATAAGTGAGTCTACGCATCAGAGTTTCGGTAGGCAACCCGTTTAGTCAGTTCAATCTAAAAATATCGCTTCATCATTTAGCTCCCTTTTGCCTTAACATAGATGACTCCGGCCTGCAAACCTTTTGGCGAAAAACGAGATAACATTTGAACGCGTGCAGGTGTAATTGAAGCACAGACACGTCAGGACGGGCAACTCCTTGAATGTTGTTTCTGTTGAGCGATCAGCGACGGTAATTAACAACATCATTGGAATGATTGAATCACTCCGATGACGTCAGAAATATCCTCCTTTTCTCACATCCGTTCCCATCTGAAAATTCAATTATTCTTCAATTAGACCAACTTTAAATTCAGTCGATCTTGGCGTCGTTTTAAGCGATTACGCGCCAAACTAGATAAGCCGTCGAAAGGTGCACATTGCTATCTTTCTTAACAACAACACAGCACACCCTGCTTATCGGCTTGTTTGTCTATTCAATATGAGCAACCGGGGGCAAATGTTCCATGTCACGATCACTGTTTCGATCGTTTCATTACCGTTTTACCGCGTAAGTTCACTACAATGACTGATGATTTATTGAGTCATCAAAATCGGCTGATGCAATGGGCAACAGTGCTCATACTGTTAGGTGAAACGTTGCTCAGATATCCACTGTAACGTTTTTTGCATTACCCTGTAAGGCGGACCCCATAAATGTAAATGTGCAACGGCTGAAATTGAATCCATGCACCTATGTGTCTCCTCCGATCGCAGAGTGCATGCGAATGCACCAAGCCACCGATTTCGACACAACCAAGATCTCCAAAGTCTCTCCAAGATCTATCAGCTGGAGTGTTCTTCACGAATCTGTCTTTTTACGCTGAACTGTATTCAGAGGTTGGACCAATTATACAAGTTAAACGAAATGTATCAATTACAAATTGACTCAGGTGAAATTGAAAAATAGCCGACTGGGACCAGCCGTATACACGTAGAGGAAAAGTCTTCCAGGGAAACGAATTACACGTGACTCACAATGGTCGCTATATACTCTTTTTTTATACAGGTTGGTGGAAACGCTGCTGCGCCAAAAAACCAGTAGTCCGGCTGCATTGAGTTGGGTCGGGAATATTGAGGCTCACACTTGCTAAAAGTCTATAACTGTCGATTGCATTCCTTAACATTTAAAAAGTAAAATTGACTATATTATTTCTTAGTGGCATCTATAGCATCTTGCTAGCGGAAATTTGTTATTTTGGTTGCCTTCTTCATAATAGTCCCCTTGTTTTTATTTTCTTCTCGCGATATCCGTAACAATCCTGGATATGGTGTACTCCGTGCGGACTTCACCAACGTTTTTCTTTCCGGTCCTTAATAGGGCCGTTTGGCCAGCCCATTAGACGTAGAAAGGGGGAGACGTGTACGCTGTCACATCTATACCAGAACCCTGTATTATTAATCGATACGACTCGCCAAGTCGTTTTCTTCCCGATACTGCTTTCTTTGCTGTCACTGGGCATGCCGAGGTATTTCTGCAGTCTACAATACAGCATTGAGGGAACATCAGACTTCCAGAGCAGTCCCGCCGATACTAAGGTTCATACACGCCCTAGAGCGGTCATTGAATCTTCTTCGTCGAACCACAGACCTAAACGAAGAAAATCCTTCTTATATGCTTGACCTCTTCATATTTTCAAAACCCGGTGGCGCAGTGGACTCAGAGGACAGACTGTTCTTTCTCAGGGTGCCGACGGTATCACAATTCTTCTTATCCTTATAATAACAGCTTTTATTTAAAGGTGTTTCTGTCAATACAACTCGACAGTAATGCGCTTTGGGTCTCGAAAGTCTTTTCCCGATCTTTATTTGTAGAATATGGTAACTTAGAGACTGAACGTTGTGCTTTGACTTTCCTTCATATAAGTTTAATTAAAGCAAGCATGTCTAAGAAATATGGCTGTATTGGCAGTAAGCTGTTCTTAACGATGCGCTTGAGCCTTCACGCATGCCAAAGATTTTCCATCGCTGTCCGTATATTTTATATGTCTATACCAAATACAGAAAGCTTCTGAAGTAGATAGTGAAACATTTCGAATCTTCATTTGACATTGTTGAAGCTAGAAACACTGATCCAAAACTTTGGTTTAACTATAGTTTAACATCAATTCATCGGTTCAAGCGATTTACTTGTCCATAAACATTTTCCGACTGGATATATCGGAAGACAAGTGCATTCGATTTATTTTGCTATTTTTGACGTTAAGCGTGACGCGCTATCTAACCTAACCCACCCTCAACTAAGTTTGAATACAGACATCGAACGAAAGCCATTCGCTAGAAATACTTAATACATAGATCAGTTTATAGATGCATATATAAAACATAGATGTAGCGGTATAGGCGCATTTTTGTCATACCTGTACCCATCTTAAATCGAACAAGTGACACTGGCAGAAGATTACAAAAAGTGTGATTTTTTATTTTAACTACTGTTGCGCCATGAATAAGTCGAATAACATTTCAAAGCGAAATTTCGAGTCTATATTTTACTTGGAGCTTTACCCATATTATTTTGATCAGTAACGTCGCATATTTTATCAGGTGTGCTCCGTACGTAGGTCGAAGGGGTTATCGAACCAATGAGGTGTGCCTTTTTTAGATTTCCATATAGGAGAGCGCACTGAAAAGCCTTTAAAAAACTGTATATACCCCAAAAAAAGTCAAGCAACTCAGTCAAGCAAGTCAGGCTATCATGTCTATCGCAGAGGTTCTACGGCCTACTAATGACTCGGAGCACGCAACATATATTGGATGGCAAAATGCGTGAACCTCCTAACTTCGTGGGGGTTATTGCGACACTTAGTTGACTCGTTGCAATAGTCCGCTCGTTTAACTTCCCAACTGGCTCGTCGATGTTCCGGCGAAAATAAAGATGTCTCTTAAATGACATTGTAGCAACCAGGCATTGAAATTTGGGCGCTCACCCCACCTGAGCGTCAATTATGTTAATGATATGCGCATTCTTTCTATCAAAGAGTTACTCAACGCTATCAAAACGCTAGCACGCACACCTCAGACAGAGTTTGAGTGTCGGTTCATAGCCTAGTAAGGGGTTTGTATAACGTTGTACTAACACTATGCCACACATCCACGTTAATAAGCTTGTATAGAACCGTATACGTTTGATTATAGCTTAGATCTGATGGCTCTTTTTTGCTTTTCTGAACGAATTCTGTCAGTCATATAAGTATTAGTAGCGTATGAGCACTCGTATGATTAAGCCCTAAGGAATTCACTAGTAGACGCCTATTCTTGCACAAATTAATGGTTGGTGACATCTTTTAATAGAACAAACGAAGAGCTTTTGAATTGAATAATAGTAATAAAACTGAATGGAAAATGTATTTCAAATGGTCTTTTACTGGGCCAACTGCGGCAGTACCGAACTTTGAGTAGAATTCCACAGGAGGCATTATCATGGCAGACCTTTAAGTATGATTCGCGAATAGGAAGACCGAATGCATGATCTTGAAGTACACGGGCGAAGTGTATTCAAAATCTAAAACACAATCGTTGCCATGAATATCCTACACTGATCTCTTCAGAGAGACCAAACCCTGTTTTGCAGTGACCTTGTAATACGTTGAGCAGCTTCCTGAGGTCATGAGAAACTCATGAGCCGTAATATCGTTACTACTACTAAAGTCTAAATTTGACTGTCTACCGGCACGAACATTTTCCTTCGCGTACACGAGGTTTTTTCACGAGAAACTTTTAGCGATCCTACGATGTGGAACTTCAGATATCATCTCTATACCCAACTGCATAATTTCATTTTTTTAAGGGCCTGAGTTTGATGTCCTAAGCATAGCAGGTTCTGAACAGGAGTCATACATAAGTTATCTAACGTTGCTGCCATTTTGTTGAGGCTTCTAAACATACGCTGCTTTTTGCTTCAACTATATCGTGTTCTTTCTAGTGTCGTTGTCCGTGCGTGTAACTTTTCAGGCATTTGCAATTATGTGAATCGTTATCTTTCGTTATCTACCTATTATTGCTGATTTCCTATTGAGCTGTAACTCGAATACGAAACTATGTTCCTGCCAAGAAGGCGCTTTGTCGAATTTCACCACTCCTTGAAAACCAGCGGTATTGGTTGTTCTGTCAAAATGTTCACGGACACATTTTACCAATCCTTGATAGAGCGGGGCGGGGCGTCTTTGCCGGACAATAGGGACAAAACTGTTAACGTACATTTAATCACGCCGAAAGTTTACGAAATTTAGTCTTTCACATTAGTTGCTACTATGGTCTTAGTAGTGCCGACCTTAGTCAAATATTAGCCACACGGGCTGAGTTTCTTCTCAGGACGTTTACGTCCAAACGCCACCTATACATCGATCTTCTACAAATTATATGATCAGCGCTATCAATAACCTCTAGATGACCTCCACAAATGCAGGTCTTCAAGAGTAGTTTTAGATTATCTTTCTTCAGTGGCTCGGCACATTCGCGTGCGCCTTTCGATCGGAGAAGACACGTAGCTGCATGGGTTCGACCCCCGCCGTTCCGTATTTACATTTATGGGGTCTGTCTTACGAAGCAATAAAAACAGCGATACCGTGGACCCAAGTGCTGGCTGATGATCAGCGTCAAAAATATTAGATCATATCAGTTCCCGGATTTCGGAATCCAAATCGTAAAAACTGAGTTCTGAAAAAAAATTAACTTCATAAAGAGAAATCTTCCAACTAGCTAGCATTAAAGTCTCAATGTTTTGTATCCCACCTTAAATATTCAGACGTGAATCGATAAACGCCAAAACGGATGGCGTTACTGTTTCAACACTGAGTAGTTGAGCTCTTCATAAGTCCTTCGTACTTGACTAATACGAATGTCGTGATATGTGGCCATATACCCTTCCAGGGGTTTATCAGTGTGATATAGGTCAAAAGAATCATTATTTATGCTCACAATTTCGAGCTGATTGGGTGGAGATCGGTCAAGAATCGAATGCACGGTCCGTAAAGTCCACAAAAAGACACTTCCACGCTCCTTTGTGCAGGCGATGGCTGAGGCCGCGGGCGAATCATCAAAGTAACCAGCGGTTTGTCTTCATGTACCATACGTCCGACAAAAAGCGATAGACCGAGATCAAGTTGAATCCCGTCGAATCTTGGAAATGTACGAGTTCAATGCATTTTGCTTTCAAACGTTTTTCTTCATCTTCTTCTCGGCCGTTGTGTGATTCGCACAAACATGTCAAAGCTGCTCAAGTTCAGGGCGAGATCTGCACGTAAATGCGTAGACCAAAATTCTTGGTGGCTGTAACAATGCAACGACAATCAAGCAATTTCACGCGAGAACTATCAATCGTACTGGTTTCAGGCGTTTTCTGATGTGCTTGTGTGGTTATTCGCTGTCTTGACAGCCGTAAGAAAATAGCCAAAGGTCCATTGCATGTCTCGTTGTGCCATCATCAGATTTATTGTCTTAAAAGATTGGCAAACAACCATACTCAGAGCCTGTCGGATGTCCCACAGGAACACTGCCGTGTTTGTTTTTTCGGTCAGATCGAGGCAAAGCTATACTTCATTCTAATACAGCATTCTTCGTTTTCAATTCCACGTTTAATACAATGGTGAGATAAACCGCGTTGTCAAACTGTCATAATACGATGTGTATAGCACTCAAGCCCATGTAAAAGCTTTCTGCACTTCTATTGTTATTCTTTATTGAATACAGCCAGCTGGCCTCACTCATTTATGTTATGTTTTTTATTTCGACTCGTGTTAACCTCTTTAAACGTCGCTTACAAATCTTCCAAATGCAACCATTCTTTTGTCACCGATAATTCGTAGCACGCGTGTACGTACCTGCGTGTTGGCTAACGTATATTCTATAAATATATTTTTTCTAGTCCTCCCCACAAAATTCCCTGACAAATAAAACAGACAAATTAGGATGAGGAACTATGGCGTGACTTCTGCGATCCAGACGACATTAAACAAAAGACTCGAGTTTGTTATCTTTGAGCTTAGTTATGTTTTGTGTTCGCATTTCATTTTGGCGCTGGCATTTAAAATACTTGCCAAAGAGTCTAACAAAGCAAAACGTAGCCGTACCAGCTAACTTCATCTCTCAGGATTTAACGGACAACTCCAACTCGGATAAACTTTCATTCGTTTAAGACTAGGGGATCAGTGTCTCCATTCCTATACGATTACATAAAGTAAATCAAAACACAATTGTTAGGACAAGCCTAAACATTTTAACTGCACATTTAGCGATGTTTCTGTCGTAGATCGAATTTCGATTGAGCGCGAGATTCGCCCGAGAAATCATAATGCGAAGCTTCGTTTTTGAGTCTGAGGGCATCTGAAGAGCTCTTCTAACTGTCACTTTCCAGTAACTGTACGCCAGTAACTACAAGCCAGTGTTGATTTATTTGAACTTCTTTTCTAATTATCGGAATTAACAGTAACATCGTTGCATATTGTGTAGATAGTCATCCCGTCGTCCTCTCTTCGCGTTGTGTCTCACGCTAATGGTACTGCATGATTAGTCCATTTACATACATTTAGAGAAACAAAAGTTAAAAATGTTGGTGTAATTAAATAATACCACAGAATGATGCGCGCCACTGGGATGTGAGGAATCTAAACGAGTTCGTAACTACGTAATGCCAATCCTGGTCACAACAACAATCGTATGAGTCGCTGATCGCAAAGTTTTCAGGTAGGTAACACCCTCTTGGATGAGTTATCTACCGACAGAACTGGGGCTTCTGGGCGGCCTAGGTGGCGCTGGCTGTAAATAGGACCAGGGCAGGAACGGTCCGAGTTAGAAACAGGGAGAGTTCTAAAAAAAATGCTATATTACGAAAACGGCCTTACGTTGTTGTGTGAATCGAACAAACACCTAGGTTTACTCTAGTGAAAACTTCCATTATCACTGTGAAAGAGAAAAACTCGGCAAAGCAAGACAGCATTAAACGAAGCATTATTTTCTAGATAGGTACAATTGTCGCGGATACTTTTCACTGTTCGCGATAGCTCTATTGCAAACGTATACGGCAAAAAATGATATATCACTTCTAGAAATTACATTCACCTTTTATACGTAGAATAATTTTCCACAGTTTAGTTAGGACACGCTGGAGCGTGTACATAGTGTACTAAATTCTAGTCTGTTTTTTCGTTGTTGTGATCGTTGAGAACCGCTCCACCCTCCCTCAAATATGAGGTTATTATCATCATAGCATCGTTGTAGTTGCTATTATTTACCGCTTCAGTTGTCCGGTTTTTTAGGTAGTGCAGCTTGACGAAAATGTTCGACCCATTTCTTTTACTTGAGTTATACTTTCGGGCCGAAGAATGAGGCTATTGAATATCAATATTCGATAACTACGCAATATTCTGACTGTACGAACCGCAATTAATCTATGAGCATTGTTGAGTGTCTGGATAAAGTAAAATCCGTATTCATTAGGGAAAAATCTAAATTTCTCTTAAATTCTTCTTTGTTTGCCAGCCGTGTTTGCTTTTATCACTGCACCGAAACTTTTTGTGTGGGAGAGAGCAAAGGAGAGGGGTCGACGAAAGCAATCCGGCCACAAACCCGCGCTACGGAGTCCCAAAGCGGATGTGAGAGCATTATGTTTTGGCTTCGTTGAGGGGCGGTAATTGAACATGACAGGACAGTTGGCCACTGCGAAACACGCGCACACACCCACACATACAAACACACACAACCACAGGCGCCCAAAGAGGCACATAGTGAAAACGGGCAAAAGCATAAGTCGAGAGAGTGAAGAGGAAGAGAGAGAGGCAAAGTGGCTGAAAGAAAGAAGCCGGAACACTTGGGCAAGATTTATTGTTTTGTTGAACTCCTAATTCAGCGGTAGATAACTAAAGTTACTTAAAGTAGCCGAATAAGCTCACATTGCTGCATCAAGTGAATGCTAATGAAAGTAGGGTCATTTAAGACAGTGATTTTAGGACATTTGAGAGCATTCAGCCAGTGCTACTGTTATACCAGGTAAGTCGCGCAAACAATCTGAAAACGATTTTCCGCCTTTCTTTTTGCAAAAAAACACGTCGTTGAAATATGTTGATAACTGTTATGACAAAACCATAAAAAGTTGATTATTATGAAAGGGTTGTATCGCACGTTGAGGAGTACTGAAATCTCCCCACATAGAAATACCCACTCTCACTTATGATGAGGTGTTGCGGTTTATTTTTAGTAACACACAAAAATTTTTGCCCCTGCCGTAACGTGCGAATGACTTGAATCTTTCGATGCTTCAAACGTCTTTCTTTCGATGCACATAATCTGACCATCTGTTATTTAAATTAGCAGACAGATTTGAACATATCTGAACATATCTACCACACTAATCAAAGGCTAATCCGGTCGGTCATACAATACAAACGAATCCGACATGCATGCATCAATCAATCTCGCTCATTGTCTACTAGAATCTTCTTCTATGTCTTGAATGAATCAACTAGATGTGAATAATGACTCGATTGCAGAAATCGAGCTTGTACACGAAATGTAACAACATTCCGTTTTACTTTGTTCGGATAGCCACGTGTTAAATCCATAATACCAGAGCCGACCAAGCTTGTGTTAGAGATAGAGAAACTATTCATATTTAACTGAGCTCAACAATTGCACAGTTCGGTTGAGGTATCGGAAGATCTTTACCAATGTTCAAAACCGTGAGAGAAGAAGTGGCCTTGATGATATCTTGTTGACCATTGGATAATGGTGGAATCAATCATCAAGGCCACTTCTTCTCTCACGGTTTTGAACATTGGTAAAGATCTTCCGATACCTCAACCGAACTGTGCAATTGTTGAGCTCAGTTAAATATGAGTAGTTTTTCTAGCGACCAGTTTCTAGAGTAGTGACACTCAGGTGGCTCTGCGCTTTTGAACGACGATAGACGAAAGCATCCCTTTAGCCTAAATAAATAAACATCGACTAGGGTATGGGCTCTTAAAGCCCTCGAGTGTCTAAATGATAGAGGCGATATCATTTAACGAAAACCGATATTTGAATCGTTGCAAGTTAAGCCCACCATAATTAAGCGTTTCATTTAGTTGCTAAAACTGCAGGCGCTTTCATTAAAACAAAAGGCAAAAAAATTGTGTATGAGCTGGAGAAAAATAAAGCAGAAGTCAAAACCTTTGACCGCGCTAAGTGACTGCTTCTATCTTCAACTGATGATCTGATATAGTAGCAGTCTATTCGATTTACGATATGAATTATGCGAATACGAATTATGACTTTCAACAGCAAAACAGTATTCGGGTCAGCTAATTTTATTATTTTGACATTGATTACAGGAAAAACTGATTTACGAATCCTGCTGCTGTCTTTTGCGAGAACCATGTACTGCCAACAAAAAAATGAAATCATCATAATTCCGCCCCACCGCATTACTTTTGGCATTTTTATCCACAGCAGAGTCAGCGAACAAGATATGCATGCGGAAATCTTTCAATAATTATCGAATCTTTAGCTGCTTACGCGACAGAGAAGAAACGAACGAAGGCCTAACCCCCTTAGCTAAAAACAAATATATGTTTCCGATTACTCTGCCATCATACTCCCAGTTCATATCAGGAGAAGGCGCAAACACGACCTTCGGGGCAAGAGGGGTCACATTTTATTAGAAAAAGCTGTAGCCCTTCTCCCCATCCCCCCTTGATCGCGTCTCTTTTTGCCCTCTTTAATGGTCGACATCAAAGTAAAAGAATCTGTAAACGGCTTTTAGGCAGGAGGGGGCCTGTCTCCACCCTGCTAAACAATAGGTCGGCCCTGCAAGTACCGGCTTATTTATCTCAGTCTTAAATTTCCGATGTATGTGTGCAAAAGTTGCACTCGTAATCATACTTACTCCTACGAAGAGTACTTCACTTATTCCGATTTCGGCTTATCTTATGCCTACTCATAGAGATGCTGTTACATCGTGGTACCCTCTTTGTAGATAGATCGACTATAAATATGATGTCACAGGTTTTAGTGAATTCTCTTTGCCAAGCAAATGGTGACGCAAGATTTTTTTGTATCGATGCAATTCGAGTTCTGTACAGAAAGCCGACTCAAATTAAGCCTGTATTCAACTTTACTTGTCGAACTGGCTACGTACCTATCCAAGAGCTTACAGCTTACTCAGAATATTGCCTCGTTCGGCGCATTAGTTTCCAAAAAACTTAGAGGTGTTTTAAATAAGCCACTGCGTTGAGTTTACAATGTGAAACGAACTGCTAATAATCAGAGGGCGGAGTCAGATTGGAGAAGCAGCAGTCATTGTTACTCGCCATACCAGTGAGATAATTCTTGTTCTGAAAATCACATTTTCTATTTTAATATATGTACTAACGACACGATTTTATTTATCTTCGTTCTATCACACCTCCTCATTTAATTATTTTTTCATAGTTGGGTCGCGTGTATGCCGCTGTTCGTTCGGCACTGCATAGTTTCGACTTAAGCAGCAAAAGAATCAAATGGGAGGGCGTTGTCCAGGATTTGAGGATCCAAAGAAAAAAACACAAGTAGACGCGAAGTAGTAGTAATAGTAGTAGTAGTAGTAGTAGTAGTAGTAGCATGGCTAGAAGAGGCAATTACGGTATCACTAAAGCCGCCGCAAGTACAGAACGCCATGACGATGTGTCGAAGGCTTGCTAAGGGGAGAAAGCTCACTGCCTAACAAGTCGCCTTATTGGAATCGACGGATGCTACTTCTACTTGACGTAAGAAGGAGTTAATGAGATCTATTCAAATGTTACAGTGCGAGAAATAGATAATTAATATGATAACATTGAATGTAGGCAGTATCTCCAATCATAGCTACCTATGTCTAAAGAAACAAACATTCGTGAAAAACCGGTTTAGCAAATATCACTAAACAACCGAATAGAGCAGGACGGGGCGTGTGGTATTTTATTTAGTCAGCGGCCCTGTTGGCAATGAGCGGGAAATCAGACAAGCAACCAGCGACGACCTATTCTAAGAAATAGAAATAGCAACGCTGTCTTGTATAGAAATTATGATTAGGATCTAGCATAGTTGCTGTTGTTGACTTTTAGAACCTTCAAGTCCACGATGCTTAATAAACTTCAAATTCAACACGTCTTTGTGTAAATTTTACAGGGTTCTATGAAACCATCACCAAGAGAACGATATGTGGAAATGATTATATAATATTATATAGTAG
The DNA here is from genome assembly GCA_002081605.1 of Tropilaelaps mercedesae. Lineage (NCBI taxonomy): Eukaryota > Metazoa > Arthropoda > Arachnida > Mesostigmata > Laelapidae > Tropilaelaps > Tropilaelaps mercedesae. The sequence continues at coordinate 57,676 of MNPL01002849.1, forward strand.
AAGTTCTTCAAAGCAAAATACATTTATATCTCCAATGTGGACACTTTAGTGTTAGCGGCTGAGCTACAAGCTGCTAACACAATAGTCAATCAAATCGCCAATAACAGCGACTTGTCCAGCATTATTACATTAATGAAAGTAGCTCTGATTCAAATGTTTACTCTGTTGTTCATGGGCCTTCGCGGTTTCAAACTCGGACCAGCGAAAATATTAATTGTGTATACTTTTGTATTCACTATGTCCGTAGCAGCGTATAGCCTCAAAACCCGTGTAAAAAAATTACCCCTTCGTCGTATACCTGCGAGTAAGTAAAGCAATGAAAACTGCGGTGTAACTGGCTTGGATTATTCTCCCATCCCGTACGGCCTTGCCGCTGGATCTGATTAATCTGTTGCTAAATCTATTACGATTAGTGTCTTCTCCGTTTTGTTGCCGGTACGTCTGTGACATTATTTATATTAAACTAGGGACGAACATAGCGTAAAAGCGTGTTGTTGTTGTTGTTAATTCGGCTAAATCGGAGATCTATCTGGGGCCGCTCGTACGCTTTGCGGACCAGCTTCACTTTGTGATGCCTTTCGGTGTGATTACCGATGAGGTGATATCATCCCTATGGCATTAGATTCGTGTGATTCTTTTATGCTCCCGTTGAGGAATAAGAAGCAGTCAGTAAGTTGATTAATACAGGCTGAGAGATCGCATAATGCATTTTTTGTTAGCTTTCATCTAGGTTCAGTAGCAACAAACTCCTAAACGCAGGAGTCGCAGAAACGCGTGTTGTCGTGGTCTTAACGTATGTGATTACGATTGGAGTGTAAAGCATACGGCTGTTGTCTGTCTAAATGGGTGAACTCATTTATGTTACTGCTGATTAAACAGTGCACCATCAAACAGCTGATTAAACAGTAACTGATAATACTTAGTGAATCTTTTTCCCTATCATCCAGAATAGCAGCTTGAGTCTCGCCTAATACGCCGATTATAGCACACCACTGATAAATGTTATAGTCTAGAATAAACATCTCTTTTGCTTCTAGCGATGACGTGGGAAGTTCAACGAATACGTATGTCATTTGTGGTGAAAATCTTGGCGCGTTTAAATATACATTTAGATCGTTTAATAGCCCGAACTACTTGCTGTTTGCGTAAACTGCCTTGCTTCCTACCCCGTGTAGCCAACATTATAATTCCTGTTTTATTGAGCGGTATAACAACGTTGTCACGATATTTTCATGTTAAGTTGAGATTCAGCGAACCACTAAAAGGTCAGAAGCATCCGTTTGAATCTTCGATAGAGCACACAAACATACAGACATGTAAAGTTGAACGTGTCTTTATGACTTAACGTTGGGAAACGAAATATTAAAATCGCTGAAATTCATTACATGATAAATAGTCTATAAGCACCCCGTCCGACGGACATGAAATGCCTACCACCACTAAATCGCTAGACTCAATGCAAGTTTTTTTACATACCAGACAACATCATGCAAATGCTGAGACAAACAAGCCCAACTAGCTGAAGGGATCGAAAGTAATGAAATAATTTATGCCGCGGTTCGTCATTGATTTTGTACTAGGGGTTAGCTTCGGCCATCAAAATTGATCAAACGATATCGTGATAGTGCAAGACCGCATTTGTGGTTTGTATCGGATGGGCCAATAAGCTTTATTGACTGTGAGATGGGCGTATTTTTTCTCTAACATCTGCCATGTTCACGCTTTATATCGGTGCGGCACGACGCAGCAAAAGTTGTGATCATGCCATAGATCACAATCATCATTGTGGCTTTCAGTGTGTGGGGCCACTTCATCATCCTTCTTTTTAAATTCCTGTTCATTTTTTCCTGTTCATGACCCTTGCGGCAAAAATTCCGTATACAAACGCTGTTGTTGCGTCTACTCCTGTGGTCATAATACGGCGCGTAGCACGAATCAGTGGAGATTAACGGCAGACGTGGGGCAAAATGGAAATTGGCAGCTGCAGCCAAATGGTCTAACACGTGTTGCTGCTGCTGCTGCTGCTGCCGCGAATGCGACAGGTAGATGGACCTGTATGCAAAGAATCCTGCCAACAGACAGACAGAAGATCTTGACTGACTGTCCCCTGTCAATCCTCCCGTTTGTCCTACCTCTTCTTCCTTTTTGTCTTCACTTCGAAGCAGCGGCGGAGGCGGCGGCAACGACAGCGTCATCAGTGGTAGAGATCGAAGCAGAGTCGCAGTCGACATGTGACGGTGATCGCCGTAACGAACGGAATGGTTAGGTGGAGGAAAAGTCGCCATGACAGATGTAGTCATCATCGAGGGCTTACCACTATGGTAAGCCCTCGTTTTAGCATTCACGAACGTCTAACAACGCTTCCTATAAGTATTGTAATATAACAATTTCATAATCTCATTTTCCTCTTATACGGCAAATACAATAAAAGAGAAGTTGTTTCAATCGTGTATTTGTTCCATTCTTTGTACACACTTGTCGTAGTATCCCTTTGGAGTAAGTATTCGTTAATTGCCTAATCTAGCGATCGAACGGCGTTAGTTCAAGTGAATTTATAACGGCGTGCAGGAATAATGACATTATGGTCCTATCCCATCGGAGGTCCAATTCCATAGTAGCTGATGTCTAGCGATTATCCGCTGCTTTCGTTATTCTGCCTAGAACGGTCCCCTCTTCGAGATGCTTCGAATGTCAGCAACATTCTTTGAAAAGCTACCAAGTTCCTGTCGGCTCAATCGTTTGATACCCAACCTAACTTTTTTTTTAAAGCTGACCATCAGCCAGCATTTAACGTCCACGGTAGTGCTTTTTGCGTTACTTCGTTCGATGGGCCCCATAAAATTGGGCTTGAACCCGTACACTTAGTGCGCCTTCTCCGGTTGCAAGGCGCACACGAATGCATCAAGGCAGCGAGTTCGACTACCCAACCTAATCTGCACTAGCCAGGCCCTCGTCTTTTTTTGTTCGACTGTCTCGAATAGCCGGATAGTGGCTAAATTGTCCCTGACATAGCCCGACATCGTTCCGATATTCTCCTGTGTAGCGGTGCATCAGCGGTGCATTCGTTCATCCATCTTCGTTCTTTACCCTCTTTCGAGACCGCTTCACTGTCGCCGAAGCACCGAAGCAACGATAAGAGGAGGCCATAGACCACTCCGCTGATACGACCATACATCTCAACGTCCCTTTTTCTCCCCTTCTGACCATTCACTACCACCAGCACTGCATCCCTAAGGCCACGGTTGCCGCCACTCAGTCGAACTGACGACGCGATGACTTTGCGTGTGTGTGTGTGTCTTTCTACTGCTTCTACGGCTGTTGAGACTCGCACACAACAGCGCCATTAGCATCAGCAACATCACCTCCTTAACAACATCTATCCAGTCAGCTCCATTCAACAACAACGGCCAATGTACATCATTATCAACAACAACAAAAAAATTGAGCAGCAGCGACACAAAGAAATTGACGCCAGTCGTCGGCAGGGCCACCATCTTGCTATTCGTCGCTAGAAGCAATTCTAACACCGTTACTAGATGGGATAACCTAGCCAGCTCCGTCCACCACCACCACAAACGGCAACAGACAGCGGCCCGCGACGAGGCCAAAGCTCAGCGTGGCGATACCTTTCGGCCGAACACCCAGAGAAAGACCCACGAACGAACGAACGGACGGAACCGCCAGTCACTCAGTTCACTCCTCGCCAATCCGGCCAGCCAACAACCACTACTGTGTCAGTCATAACCTGTTCGTGCTGTTGGTGCCGTGCTTGCTCACTGCTTGTTGGTCGGTGTATGCGGGGACGGCCACTGTGGTGGCGTTTGCTGTTGGCTGGGGCTCTTCTGTGCTGCTGCTGCTGCTGCTGCTGCTTTGTGTGCCGTTGAGGGGCCTTTAGCTCATTGCGCTGTTCCATTTCATCGGCCTTCCAATTCGCTACTCGCTTGGCTAAGTCCAAGAGAAGGACACAAATGACTTCCCTGTCGCTGCTACATCCCATTCCCTTTTATTTTCCTCATATCCTCCCTTTCTCTCCCCCTCTTTGTCGTTTCTTTTTTTTTCCTGTTCAAATGATGTTTTCGATCAGATACGCTAGAGTGGCGCCTACTAGTAACGACATCAGTAAAGACGGCACAGTTGTTCGCAATAACGTTCAACACACACACACACACACACACACACACACTATTGCAAGTAAGTACATGTTCTAAAATGGCATTAGATACTTTTCGTTCGACATCAAATAATATTTTCATGTCTTTCATCACTCGGAATATTTTAAACATGTACGCGTATAATTAATGTGGTAAGAATGGGTGCCTATTAGATAAAATGTCATATAACAACTGTGAACATAATTATTAATCGAACAAAAGGAATATATATATGAACGTATACGATGATCATTGTATGCCATCATAATGTGCTTCGATCGGTAATTGGATGATTTTATATAATATCATTAACGAGATAACAGTTGGTAACGTGAATGTCATGTTTGTGGTTCATCGTGGCGGTTTGGTGGTTTGACTCACACCAAAATAACCTCCAATCACGAAACGCCGCATCGAACAACAACAACAAACAACAACAACAACAAACATTGAAGACGAAAATATCACCAAACAGGTTGTCATTTTCAGCCGATGACAAACAAGCAAAAACCATTGTTTTCGGCCTGCCAATAATGGAGTTGCAGTCAACTTAGAGAGAAGCAGTCGTCGAAGCAACGTAAAGGTTAAATATTATCGTTGTCGTTATAATCATCGGTTTTTTTATAATGCTAATTATAGCGCTGTTGTTACTTGTGGCTGTGTGCTCGGTAACATTGTGGCTTAGCATGATCATTCCATGTTGGATTGCTCAGCTGCTTGGGGGCCATGTTGGCTCGGGTTTTTCATGTTTGTTGTTGTTATTGTTGCATTAGTCATTGTTGTCGCTTGATCTGTTGTAGTTGTGTGCGTAGTTTTATCTGTGTCTGCTCGTTGCTGTGTAGTGGCGGCCGGGTCTTAATTAGTCAGTCAGTCAGTCGGTCGGTCGGTCGGTCTGTCTGTCAGTCGTTGTTGACTGTGGCGTCTTAGCCTGGCCGACCAACAAACGGCTTTGTAGCAGCGAACGCGGACGCCTTCGTCCCGACATCGCAAACGGCGATAGACGTCGAGGCAATGTTGATCGGTCGATCGGTCGGTCGGTCGGTCGGTCGGTCGGTTAGCTGGATCTGATCAGGTCGGATGTAGCCATTCGTGGTCAACATCATCGAGTCATCCGCAACAGTCGTCGTCCCTGGACACGTCGGGCAACAACGTTTAGAATATCGAGACCTACCACCTCACTCTAAGTCGCTCACTCTATGTGTGTGTGTGTGTGTGTGTGGGCATGACCTTTGGCTATTTGTGCGTTTTCATGCATTTGTGCGTAGCGGCTAGACGATCGTTTGAGACGTGGTTGTATTATATTCTCCTTGATCCCCATCGTATCGTGTAGCTTCGCTTGGCTTCGCTTCGTTTTACCTCATGATCCTGTTTTCCTTCCCGACGTTCTTCAGCAGAGAACAAGCAGGGTTACTTGGCTATTCAGGAGACATCACATCTGGCTGGTCTTAGTTGGCCTTAGTTGACTGACAGTCCAGCTTGTGGCGCCCTGTCAGCTATACAACTTCTACTATAGTGGGCTGGAGTGGGCTAAACAGAAGAGAGGAGCCCTTTAATAATAAATAAAGCTGCCGAAAACGACAGTTTCCGTTACCATCAGCCAGATGGCGCCACTAAGGTTGACTCGTTTGGCTTCACTCATATTCGTGAACAGAAATCGCTGACGCGGTACAGTTGAACGATACATAGACAGGATCTGTTCACACAGCATCGCATTAGCAAGGAAATAATACCACCAAAGAACGCCCAAATAGGTCAGGAATAAACAATGAGAAACAAACCCGAACTTGAAACGAGCGAGTTTGCGAAACAAGCATGTCGTTGCTTATCATTGAAATAAACATTTTATACCTGCAGCCTCCCACTGTGACATTCTCGAATCTACGTAGGTTAGGCTAGGTTAGGCTAGGTTAGCTAATGAGGCTCGCTCGTACAAGAAAGTTTTAACGTTGTAAACTCAGATTCGTCCCGTATATAACCCCGTTCCATTGTTTGGCAAAGTATAACTTAAGTTCGAGATGTTCGACTCGTTTGTGAGGAGCCTCCCTCATCACTTCAATATCACTTCAATTATTGAAGCTGCGTCTACAGATGAAATGAGCATTTGGCGCATGATCTGCTCGTGTAAGCGCTCATTCCACGCTCATACCCCCCAACGACGCGACACGAATGCATTATTCGCTAACCTCTTGCATCTCAGACGGTCTGGCAGAATAATGCAAAATAGAATAATTTACTCATGAAGCTCTCACTATTCGTAATCAATGTAAACATAAACACGCACTACTAACAATAGCCATATTGTTATTACTTAGATGCATATCTATCTACTACCTAGGCGACGGTGAAATAAGCAGGCATTCATTAATCCTACCTGATCATGCAAGACTGAAACTGGTCGAGAGCAACGAGCGAAAGCCATCAGCTACATGAAGACAGGAAGTGATCTGAGGAGCAGAAACATTTTAAGAAATACAACGGTTCTTCTCTCATGACCGTTCGAAGTAGCCAACGCAGCTTCGAGCCTAAAGGACGGTGGGTCGGAATAGGGTTTTAGAGACCCACATTAGTCACTGGAAGCCGCCAGTGACGCAGGCATGCGCCTTTCCCAAAGCCCCCCTATAACAGAAAACAAAGATGCATATATATCGAAATATTAACAACAAAGAACCAAGGTCACGACATGTTGTAATAACAACTCAGCTGTCGGCGCCCAATACTGCCGCGACATTCATCCGTTGTGCAATTGAAAAGCCCTTTTAGAAGTAACCTTCATTTTACACCACCACCACCACCACCACCACTGGTATCACGGTATTCCAATTCGTGCAGTAGATGCGCGGCCTTCAAGGTCAAAAAGGTGAAACTGCGCGTCGATTGTTACGCCACATTCAGATGTCCTAGGATGCCCTCGAAGCGAAACAATAGAGGCTGCGTCGTCGCGTATAGGTTCATCAGAGTCCTGCATTTTGTTCGTCAGTAAATCAGACGCTTCTCGACAGACGTCGGAACAGACATCGTTGATGGCTGCATGTCAAAAGCTGTGCGCCTCGATCACCGCGCGCATGGCAAACCGGTCCGGAGTTTTATTTGGTTTAACACCGTTGAAGTTCAATGGCAAAAGGTTCCAAACTGGTATAAAAACAAACACGAATGGGAACCCCGTTGAGTAGCGGTATTCATATCATCGAGTGGAACGGCATGAAGTCAAGACCCCGCACTTGAGACGAGAAGGTTGGCGAAGTTTTTTTGCTTTCCCGACGGCGTGTCAACTGCAGCCGAGGGAAATGCCTGAAGACGCATCTCACTCGACTTTCGAAGCTCCAGCTTTTCTGGTTCTCGTTTGGCGAAAAGCAACAGGTTCATAGAAAACAAAGCACGCGCTGTCGTAGGAAGTGATCGGACAATAGCAACGAGTGGACCTTGCTCGGACCTAGACGAACGTTAAGAAGCCGCGCGTACAGATTTTGATTCAACGACGACGACCACAGCATCTGGCACGCCGACTTTATTATTATCCACAGGCAATCACAGGCTCAATATCCGAAAAAGTTATAGAACAACAACAACATGAAGTATCCATCGCAAGGTCATTGACGGTATAGGTGACTTTTTCGCGAAATTGCACCCCATCGAGGCTCGGCTGATCCTCAGTGAAACGAATGAGGCAGCGGAAAAGAGGCCGCTCCGAAGTGCCGACTTCTGTCGGTGAACTCTCTCCGTAAAAGTTCTGTCAGGAAAATCAATTTTTTTTCTGACACGTAGCAGTGGCCTTCCCGCTACAGGATTACCAAAAGGACTCGAGGTTTTACATAAGAATGTTGATAGAGCCTAACTTCGCGCGAAGTTTATTGAGTAGCTATTAGTCAGCAGATGCATTTCGTGTCGAGAGGTCGTTGATCCAGCGAAGACGTCAGATGCGAAAAACTGCCAAAAAGTGACGAGGGAAATCGCCGGCTAAGAAAGATCCTCCGCCGCCGCCAGACACGAAGTTGACGGTAGCCAAAAAATTCAGAAACGTTGAAGTAGTTTGTGATATTGGGTCAGACACTTTGCCCACGCCATTCGATGGCCATGGTCAATTTGAGCTTCAGAACAGATGGCAGGCGCGTTTTATTAATCATTTTTCCTTTTCCTTGTGGTGTCCCATTTTGCGGGGATGAAGAAAACATTAATGGGATTCCATATTTCGTCGTGACGGTGCCTTAAGAGGTTGGCCGCGTGACTATTACTTGATTGGCTTTTTCCGCAGTTAACGGAACTATTCGAACATACACATTTATATATGTAAATAAATTAGCGGGTTTTACAGAAAGAACGTGTTCAAGGCTATTGAACGAATGTAGTCCGGTCAGTTGCTTTTTGGGTGTTGGGCAGAGTCGAGCATCATTTTCAGGATGGACAAACTCGGAACTAAGACAGACGTCGCAACGAACCGACTTTACAGCCGAGTGAGCGTCAGTTGACAGCTGACTCGCTCTATAGGCGACAGATGACGCTCCGCAATGCGCAGCAGATAGAACAGACTAATTTCGTTGAATTTGCCTACCTACCTGCCTGCCTACCTGCCTACCTGCCTACCTGGCTGGTCGTGGTCAACTGCTGTGGTGGATATTCATGATTATGTTCCAACTAGAAACAGACCTGCATTGATTCGCACGCAGGCAGTCTTCAAAGAAAATTTCATATATAACAAACATCAATATGGAGAATGTTACGATTCTAACGAGCGATTGTTTATGTCGAGCGATGCTCATCATGAATCTGTTTTTGGCATTTTTCCTGTAAACTATAGGTTTTTAGCTGTTTTTGTATTCCAGCCATAGCCTGGAATGATTCTGTTCGCATATTTAGGCTGCAGTGACGCTCATATTTCTATGCGCTCGCTTCCCGCAATAACGATTACACAAAACGTTCACCGTCGTCGGCATTAATGACGTTTAGCATCGTACTCCATATAACGCATATTTTTGTTCATTTTTGTACTTTCCTGACGGAAAAGTGTTCAGGAAATGGTCAGGACGTAGTCGTACGGACGGCTCGTTCATCGCAAACTGGCGTCCACCGTCTCTGATGGGGATAGATGACTCCTTTGCACGCAAACACATTCGCCTTTTCTCGATTGCTTTATCGTCTACTATAGAATCATTTCGTGGTTTGCATGGTAGATCTACAAATTATCTACTTGATGGAATCGATGCCGTTCTACAGTGGCAACTCTGCCTGAACGATGTGAACGTGCACCGATTAATTAATGTTACGCACTCAAATCGCCGCCGGATTTGCGCCGCACGAAACCGAAATTGTCGACCTTGAATTGTGTCGTAGACGAGATAAATACAGTTCGCACGTGTTTGTTACTCGCTCATGTTATTATTTCAGATGTAATTAGTAACATTATCAAGCAACGAGTGACCTTTCTGAAGAGCATTTTTCTGTTCAGTTCTCACATATTTCGGATATTCGTCATTGTTAGTAGTAGGCCACCGTCTCATAGGACGCCGAATAATTGATTTGACAATGTCACGACTAACAAGCATGAGAAATAAACGCACACACCGGTTGGACGTAATAACACAATGAGCTCATGACCCAATAGCCTGAAACCTCCAGAAACCTCACCAACGACGACGACGACGACGACGACGACAGACCTTAGGCCGCAATAAAGGGCGGACTAGTTTTAGTTGTGGAGATTTGCTACGCTTCGACATGGCGGTGGCGGTGGCGGTGGCGGCTTCCCGAAATTGATCAAGTCCGCTTTTCCTCGCGTTGCCACTGCTTAGTTAGTTTAATTGGATAACTTGGAGATTGTTTCCAGGGAGCAGCAGGTGAATGTTTCTGTGTTGATCGTGGTGTCATAGTTTACGTGTGTCCCTTCCCCTGTCCGTGTACATTTATTTCACAGCAACAATCCGAAGGCTAATTTGATTTTTGCGGCGGTTACGCATGCCCCAACTCTCGAGCCGATGGCGACGCCGAGGGCGGGCGGGCGGACCTTTCGAGCGTCTTTTATCCATACATAGTAGTAGTAGTAGTAGTAGTAGTAGTAGTAGTAGTAGTAGTGACCTGTACTCGTGTAGGTAAATGCTAGTTAGTAGCTTTCGTTATTTATGGAAAGTGTTCAACAAATTACTACGATTCGCCTTGAGTCTGGAGCTGAGGTGGTCATCATGTAACAGTACTCGTAGTCTGCGATCGATAAAAGATGCATTCGATTAAGCTTTAAGCGATTAAGCGCGATTAAACGCGATTATATTTAGTCTGCGGTCGAAAACAATGAATTCTCGATACGAGAAATGTTCGGAATACGTTCAATCAGTGAACATGAACGGGGGCTGAGGGCAGTTTTTTCTAATTGCTACGGACAGCAACAATAACGCCAATAGTAGTAGTAGTAGTAGTAGTAGTAGTAGTAGTTGTAATAGTAGTAGTAGTAGTAGCAGTAGTAGTAGCAGTAGTAGTAGTGGTAGTAGTGGCCTTCAGTGTCACCTGTTGAGAGTATTTCGAGAGTATGTCCTTGTAATGAATTATTTTTTTTCTAGATAGAACTAATTACTAGCTAATTAGTGGAGACAATTTTTATAGATCAGTTTCAATTGAGCTTGGATCGTTGCACTTAGTTGTGCTACATGAATCTTGCGAGTGTCACGTTCGAACTCGAAATATCAGAAGCTGACGCTGGACGAATCTTCACATAGTCACTAATCGAGTGATATATTTAGATGTTGTGTTTTTTAGACGAGCGTTGTTGGCCGGCCTCTCTGCATAGATGAGATGAGAAACAAGATTTTCTATTGTATTCCAATTATTGAATAACTATCTGTAAACAATGCAGAAAAATGTCTACAATGGTGGCGCTGTTGCGCATCTTAAGCTAAATACAGCTCAAATACAACATTACATGAGAGAATCGTTTCAAGTTAATCTCATCGAGTGAGTGAGTTATTATTGCTCGCCTCGTGAAATCGGGTGAAGCCGCGACGAACTATTTACTACTACTACTACGGCTACTACTAATACGGCTACTATATGGTGCAAATGGTGCCCGGCCGGGCGTCACAAGACCCCACGAGATATCATTATGCTGTCATCTAGCCACCCATTTGGCCGGCAATGAGACGGCTGTTATTGTCGAAAACAATCACCATTCACTGACGAACTGATCACTCTCATCAACATCATCAGCATAAAGACAATATTCAAGTGAACAATGGCGCTGCATGCCAGTGGCTGCATATTCAAACGAAATTTCCCGAAACGCCCCAGCATTAGCATTACTACCAACGCAGCAGCAGCAGCAGCAGCAGCAGCAGCAGTGCGGGGACCATCGGCACCGTGACCGCTATCGCTAGAAGCACCGGTGTGCACTATCAAACAACGTGTTCGTTTGTTTGACTCGACCCAACAACAATCAACCCATCCCAGCAACCACCACCACCACCACCACCACCATTGAGGCGACTGTCGGCCAACTTAATCAGCCGCTCCTTCCACCATCTTCACCATGAATCCGCTGCTACTGATGACGCCTCTCTTCTATTACATCCCTCCCATTGTGGACTGGCCGAATGTCGCCTCGACTCTGCTAGCAAGAATGTCTGGTGCTGGCTGGCTGGCTGGCTGGATAACCGACCGACCGACCGACCGACCGGCCAGCCGACCGACCGACCGGCCTGCGCGAAGCTCAGCAGAAGCCCAGAGCCATTCGCCAGCGCCTGTCACTGACAATAGCGCCCCCTAGGCGAAACGTCTGAACCAGGTTCGTTCTAGATAGACGATTCGATCATCATCATCATCATCATCAGCGGCGGCGAGAAAGAGACCATGCGAAGCGCGTACAAGAGCGAAATGAAGAAAGAGCGTGTGTGAGCGAGAGGAAGGATAGAGAGAGCGAGAGAGAGAGAGAGAGCGTGTGTGTGTTCTATGGTGGTGGTGGTGGTGGTGGTGTGGTGCTCCCCTTTTAGATGGCTCTATACATCGTAGGCGCATTGAGTTGGTTCAGATGCCGTGACTTTGCGCTGCTTTCCGTCCAGGGCCTACGGGATAAATTATGTTCATGAGAAGTTCTCCTGGCAGAGCAGAGCGATGGAGAAGAAAGCCAGACGAAGCGCGAACCGTTGTGCGAGAGGGACGATGTCGATGGGCCACTTTGCTTATTTGTACACATACGCTTGTGAGTCACAGTGGAGGCACATTTCTATGACGGCTGCGAGTACTTCCGTTACTGGCGGCGGCGGCGGCGGCGGCGGCTGCTTTCATCTATTCGCTGGCGGCGGGAATGAGCAAAGAGAACAACACAATTTCTAAAAGGTAGAGCAAAACGATTTGTGCATATGAATGAGTATGCCGAATGTTGTAGCTCTAGTGATACACGTGTGTGTGTGTGTTAGCGTTGCGCTGCCAGTCTGTGAGCTATCCAGTCATGTACGCGTTAGTGTGCGAAGGCGTAGTCGGGGGGCGCGGGTTCGTTACTCGACTCAGAAGAAGGAAAACGAGAGTGTGGGCGGCGGCGGCTCAGTTCGTCGTTGGAAGGGTTCCCTTGATACTGTTGACGATCAACTGCTGATGTGAGTTGCAAATAAAACGAGGGTTTGATTGCTTTGAGGGATTTCTTCCTTTTTCTCGCTGTGCCGTCGTCATTACGAAACGATCCCATAGTTCTCTCTTTGCCATCCAGCAGAAAACCTACCTACCTACGTGCCTGTCTGCCTACCTATCCTAGGTGGCCTCTGTCGATAAAACGTTACGTTGAGGAGGAGTTCAAGGGAAACGAAGGGAATAACGTTGCCCGGATCTGTCAATGGTTCCTTTTGCCATGTCGCGTTTTCCTTCTACAGACCTGTGAGGGTTTATGAGTATAACGAAGTAAACGCATACGCGACGAGTCGCTTTTGCAGTCGTCGACTTGAGTCGTAGAATGTAGACGTAGAATGTAGGGCGCTCTTGCGTTGTATTGTCAACCCTTCATCTAATATCATCTTGTTGAAGTGTTGTCATTATTGAGAGGTTCTTCCGCAGGTTGCAGCACTTCTAACAACAGCAGCAGCAGCATCTGAATAACACGATAAAGCGATACCTAGTAGCTTGTTTGGTCTTTTCGTTGTTGCTGCTGCTGCTGTCGTCGTCGTGGTCGCCTCCTCGGTTTTATTTTTGGATCGCCCGCCCGCCCTCTCCCTCTGCCGGCAGCTGACGCTCTCACACATCCAAGCGTGTCACACACACACACGGCAGGTATTCGTCGAAGTGAGGCATTTTTCGATGATTGGATTGCAATAGGCGGCTCTCACTGTTGCTCACGGTAGTCCGGGCCATTGTGATACAAAACAAAAACATTTCCAAAATGAGCGATGACATCTGTACGTTGATAGTTATTCGCAGTTTGGACGTAGAAAATCAATCTTGGACTTTAGATCAACTAATGGATAAGCACCTAAACTAGCTTCGTTTTAGTCAGACTTATTGTTCTTATATGATGACTATTAAGGGAATCTTAAAAATTAATTCACAGCAGCCAGTGTGAATTCGCTGAGTTAAGCGAATGCCTTATGGACACGAGCACTAGCAATCAGGTTTGTAACGGTTTGTCACTTTCTACGTTATCGTGTACTCTATCAAGTATTTATTTAGCGTCAATATCAATCGTTCCTGTTCGCTTTTGTCAGAAAAGAGGGGAGGATTTTTTTCTCGGCAGAAGGCAAAGGCTGCAGTAGTTTTTTGGCCTGGGGCACGCACCCCTTCAGAAGCGACAAGTTCTCATCAGCTTAGTTTGCGCTTGATGAGTACAGCCAAGTGCACGAGCGATGATGGCGCGGCAGTATTTAGAATAAGAGGGAGAGAGAGAAAGAGACTATAATTAGGACGCTGGGGCAGCGTTATCCTATCACTCAAGGTAGTAGTCGCAATAGTAGCCGCAGTAGTAGTCGCAATAGTAGCCGCAGTAGTAGCCGCAGTAGTAGTCGCAGTAGTAGTAAGAAGAACGAAGTCTGAGGTCTCTCGCCGCGCCTAGACCTTCGTGAAGGAAGGGGGGCTGATATTGCCGCTCTTCGAGTGAAGCTGAAAGGAGACAGACGAGTAATATCGGATGCGCATTTCGAATTAGGAGCTCCGATATGTGAATGCCTCCTATACGGCCACCGGCGATAGGGAACTATCTAAACCCCATCCGGTAAAGCAACGAAGCGGCTGATCTCGTGCTGTCCGTCGAAAACATGCGCGCCGGTGGTCAGAGGCTCTGCAGACGCAGAGGCTGAGCGAATCTCTCGACTCAGATCGCCACAGTTTGTGCCTGCCGCTCCGCCGGTGGCTCAGCCCTCAAAACTCTGCCAGGGGAAGTGACTAACATCCGGGTGGACTTCCTCCGCTGCTGTCGGTGAAAGGGCACGGCCTATGTTCTAGCCAGCCTCGCTCTAGTCTACTTAAGGGAGCCTTCATGGAAAAAGGGATGCTTGTTCCCGTTATACGCCACAGCACCACGCAGCTGCTTGTTGAACATGTCGGTTACGCTTTACAATCTTGTTGTCCAATTGTCGTCTCCATTCGAGCGAACGTTTCCGAGGATGCCAAGATCCTGCTAACATGTTCCTTCGTGAAGATCACGTCGTGACACGCCGTATAACGAAGGAAAACCTCACAAGCAAACACTCTCAATTTTGGATGAAGCCAAATTGTTTACACAATGTACACAATCTACTATTTCAAAGAAAAGTAGCTCAACATTCATTCGTATACGAGGATTTGTCCAAATAAATGAGACAGACAATGAAATTAATGAAACACCTCAAAATTATGAACTTCAACCTCTCTCTCTCTCTCTCTCTCTAAATTGATAATGCAGGTTTAAATAGGTTCAAGTAATCAAATTTGTAGTCAGGCGGTTCGTTCGCGTGAGTCAACATCAACATGAAATCAGACAAAGTCGCCTTAATGATTTCAAAACTTTAAACGAGACATTTTCTAAACGGGCTATTTCGTGAGGTCGTGTGAAGTATGTAACTAAATGATGCGAAGTCAATGCTCGAGTCCTGGCCGAACACAGATCCGTGTTCGTCGTTCAGAGGACAGGCAAATGGATATCAGACAAATTATGTTCAACAACTATTTTTCTGTGTACTCCTTAATCAATGTTTACTACTGTTTAATGCTCATGCATCGAAATACTAGACACGATTAAGTTATTTTAGCCGTATACTACGATTTCGTCGCCGCTCGCTGATTGTTTGTTTGACACGGCGTTTACCTGGTAGGTAGGTAGGTAGGTAGGTAGGTAGGTAGGTAGGTGGGTAGGTGGGTAGGTAGGTAGGTAGGTGGGTGGGTAGGTGGTAGGTAGGTAGGTAGGTAGCCTTTAGGCTACTGGTCTGCCACTATCAAATATCGGAATACGTTCAGACTCCTGAACGGTCTACGCATGGAGGTAGGCGGTAGGCGGCCTGAAGTCCGTCGTTTGCTGATGGATTTACGTTTGATTTAGCGCCAACGTTGTCGTCGATCTGTTACTTGCTACTTCGGGAAGACAAGGGAAGAATAGTTCAAGGTCACTGTCTCTCTCGACCAGTTTGCAGCTTGACAACGATGAGTAGAAATAATGTCGAAGCTTTGCAGTGATTGTCTGGCCTGGCCTGTAAAAGTTTCTTTTTGTTGTTGAAACGTCATCTCTAGTCGTAGATAGGTCCTGACCATATTTATTCAACTATAAAGATGTGCGTCCGCCGTGTAGATGTGGCTCCGTCTGATCCATTGTTCGTTGATTGTACAAAAGACATTTTTACGCATTCGAAATCGATAAATTAAATGAGAAGTGTCAACATGTGTCTAGCAAAAATGACATTATCTGCATTGATCCGGCATGAATAGCAATTAGACTTACACGGCAGTTGTGGCCACCGTGTGTGAGCACCCTTGCTGGGGGTTCTGAAGGTCATATATATATAAAGGAGACTATAGGATGTGACCACGATGATGATGATGGTAGAAATGGCGGCTGTCTACGCAACGGATACATCTGAGTAAAGCGGTGGCCCTGGTGACCAGATGTGAGTCAATGGCCGACAATAGGAGAGCCTTTCCTGTGCACGAGGACGGGTAATACGATCACTACAGACACACGTTGACTATAATTGTTTGTTGAAATGTCATTTTAACTAGAATAACAGATCATTGTTTTGCCTAATGTGTAGGTCGCATGTAACGGCTGATACTTAGCAGCCTAGTTACAATTTTAAGGCTTTCGGTCGGGTAAGCGGCATGTCAAGCTTAGGTAGGTAGATAGGTAGGTAGATAGGTAGGTAGGTAGATAGGTAGGTAGGTAGATAGGTAGGTAGGTAGGGCATCCAAGAAGATTATACTATCCATCCGCAGACTGAGTAAGTACTCAGTAGATTTATAAACAAGCCGACTGTTGTTTTGATCTCCTTAGAGCAGCCAGCTCGTTTACGGCATGGGGCCATTTGTACAGATTCAATCAAGCCATATATATATATATATATATATATATATATATA
>MNPL01002850.1:0-29032 GCA_002081605.1 Tropilaelaps mercedesae
ATATATATATATGCATATGCATATATATATATATATATATATATATTTGAGCTTCGAAATGACTCTAACGTTTACTTGAGCCAGCTCAAACGTATCTACACGCCGATAACATTAACACCTTATTTGCTATCGATTTACGCGCTTACGGGCAGTCAGTCTCCCGAAGTACCTACAAGTGCATATTTATGTTCTTTTAGTTTTATTATGCGATTTTCAAGCAACTGCTATCCGCTGAATTTGCCTTGTAGTGCTTGCTTATCATGTATGTGTTATAAGTGCGTACATGCTCAGACTTATATACACTATCCTAAAGGAGGCGTGTCTAAATATATCATCTGCGTACATCAAATAATCCGCTTACCAGTAGTTGTATTACCCTAATTTAATAATAATAGTAATGAGAGAGCCTTTACATGATTTATATGGAGAGTTTATCTGAATTCGTCATTCGAACCGCTAGGGGTCCCAAATATCTTCAAAGAATTGATTCCAGACGTCAACACCGAAATAGCCCAGTCATACATGTAGATAAAAACAAAAACGTGACAAAAACACGGCACTCAAAGGAACGATAAAAATATGTAGTGATAGTACATTTGTTAGGATTGAGGATCATCATTAGCGGCAAGGAGCCAGCTTTTTATATTGCCACTCGAGAACTAAAGTGTATACTTTTTACAATTACTATAATTAGCACAGAGGCCTGGAAACATTCAGTTGAAAGCATTTTAATATAATATTTCTGATGAATTTGATGTATATATCGTTGAATTTTCATACTGCACAATGCCGTGCATCCGCGGTTGATTTGAAGATGTTAACAAAAAAAGTTTACAACCGTAATATTATTATTGGTTTAGGCAAAAGCGGATATATTTGTCTGATAAGACATTAGTGTGCAGCCACTTTAGTAAATTAGTAGGGTCCCCGCAGAACGATTTTACTAGACCAAACTAACGCAATATCGACATAAAAAATATGTCTATCAGAAAATTCCATTTGATATTTCTTGGATTATTATCTATTTAATGAAATGTTTCATTCAAATCATTAAATAAATACTTCATGCACATCGTTTATAATAAACCGCCCACATTCAACATATGATTTCTTGCCAACATTAATAACGTCTTTGTACGGCGGCAATATGTACCCAAGCATTTGCTTTGGGCGCAAGTAGGCTAGTTCGAATGGTGAAGCCAAACAATTTATCCTTTTCGTTTACCTTCCCCAAATGACTTTGAAATAGTGTGCTAAATTTTCGTTTTTATTAGTATACAGCGAATTATTAGTAAATATCGCACGCACTATGGTTATCCGTATAATGCCGTAATTGATTGAGAACAGTTTATAAGCAGCGGTAAGCTCCAATAGAGTTGAACACACTTATAATTCCGTAGTTTAGATACAGTTGTTCTGTAAAAGTCTGGAAAATTGATCCAGAATTCGTCTTTGAAATCAAAACTTTTTCCGTGTGATCTCGAATAACCCTTTGTATACAACGTACTAAGCCTGCAGAGTCTGTGCCACCAACTATAGTCAAATAGACGACTAATTGAGCACCACAGTACGTTATCATATCAAGACATCTGGCTTCTTTGGCTCATATGTCATATTAGGCTGAAAATACATCTTATGGTCTTCCAAACGTATATTTGCTGTCGCCGCGTAATCTTTCGCAGGATCTTGTCCGAAAAATCCCTGGATCTTGTTGTACCCTAAACTGTTGCATCTGAGGTCTACTGAGAAATACGACAAAACTTGTACACAGAATGTACAATATTCAACATCAGTGCAAACACGTCCTGGGATGATATCTACAGTGAGAAATATTTGATTTTTAAGTTTTATAGTGTCAAGCAGCTGTTCTGAAACTGTGATACTGATTGTTTAGCTTGCTGGCATCACAATTCTTAAGCAACAAAACATGTTAAGAAAAACTGAACTTATTTGGTGGGTTCGTTAAAACATCTTGATTAGGTTGTTTCTCTGCGGACCGTGGAATTAATTGCGCATAAAGCGAGACAGTAGCTAAGATATTGGAGCATTTTTGTAACAAGCTTTTTATAATGTTAAGATGTGTAACAAATTCTGAACATATATATGATTATATTTTGTGAGAGGTACAGCATCTTGGAAGCTGCAAAGCTTCACGAATATCTTCAGCTAACGGTTACTTGTTGTTGAATGTTCACCCTTTTACAAAAATTTGAAGTAATCTTAAATATAAATTAACACCAACAGAAGCGCCCCATTTCTAGCCAACTACGGCACGCAGCACTATTTAAACTTTATTACGCTCTTCATTAGGGAAGATAATTTTTATGGTATTCAGACTGATTCGAAAACGCAATAAATCTAAAAAATAAGGCTGAGGCTACACCAAGCTGCCCAGAGCAAATAAGAGGTTCATCCACTTATAGCCTAGTTTTTGTCTACAGAGGCATAAATCAGTAAAGATAGGTACTTATAGAGACGAGGTTGTATAATAGTTGTAATTTACAAAAAAGTAAAAGACTAACGTAATAAACCGAGCAAAGATTAAACAAGTGTGTGGTAAATCGAAAAATGCGAATTGTTAAGATGCATGTTCCATAGTGCGGAAGATTACTGAATTATAATATGTACAGGCTGTATGCAGCTTGCTGTACTGCTTTTGAAGTAAGCTGCACTGAAGTAACGGCTAAAACAACCTTTGGAACAGAATACGCAGCTTGAAACGTACTTGATTTGTCGCAAACTAATTCAAAATTTAAAAAATCCGATCCAAGATCCATGCCTCTTCGTATGTTCATAAGGATCAATAAGGTCAATAACTATAATGACAATTGCAATGGAAAAGGTGAGTTACAAGCGTCGAGATGTACCGGATACTTGAGGCGTCATTTGCTACGTTCGCAAATCCTTTGAGCCCTTTCGACGGTATACGCACAGTTGCGGCCCATCGGTTAATTCGAGTTATAGTCCAGCTTTGAATTCACTTCCAAGACTTCAAAAGATAGACACTTAGAATGGTCGTTTAAGAGACGACACCGGATAGAAACACATATCCGATTATACCAAAATTGGATCCACAGCTACCCATGTAGTATTCAAGCAGGCCAGACGGCCCTTGCCTTTATTTTTTGCATTATTTATATATTTTCCCCCCTACCTGGGGGACGATCTCTTGTGACCGGCAGTATGAGGCACGGCGTTTACTCGGCCATTGCACACGCAATCTATATTTTCCGTAAAGTCAGAGCCCTTGCTGTTTCCCTTAATAATGCCTGCTTAAAAAATGTTCAGACAAATGTGCTTAGTTGTTCCTACAAATGTGGATGTGCACTGCTGTGAGGCTCTAATCCTGCGTTCAGCGCTACTTGTTGTTATTACTAAAGTATTACGAAAGTTACTAGCTGTTGTTTATATACTGGCTCTCTGCACATTAGGAAGATAAATCATACGCTGTTTCTGATCTAATTCACCATGAGTGTATGTGACTCCATGGGTGCGGCAGAGTCATAGAGCGTGTCTGTGTCTTGTGTAGGTTCGCCTTGGAGCTGGCACTGATTACTCAGTGTACCTGCTCCACAATCACAAAAGAAACGGTCATGGCGAATAAATTCGACATCGTGACCAGAATGACATGAACGGATACAATTAACACAGATGGCGTTGCGATCCGTCGTGTTACACGTGCGGCACCGGTAGAAATCATGCATTGGGAACGAAGTGTAGCTGCTAATCTTGTACAGACACTGTCCGCCTGCCACGGCTTTCTCCACTGCGTCGTGATTGCCGTACAGTCGATTGTTCTTCAGTTGGGGGGCCACACCACTTGCCAAGCAAAGCCCGCCGAAACGATTATTAAATACCTGTAGTAAAAAAACCTGGAATTAAGAACCGATTGCGATTGTTGCTCATAAAATACAAATAAAGTGCTATATATAAAGAATATATAAGCTGAAGATACCATCTAGTACTGACAGGAGCGTAGTTGTAAAATAAATTTCTAAACTAGTTGACATAAGTTCATGACATTTTTTCAAAAGAAAAAGGACATGCGTTTCTACACGTTACACATGCGTCTAATAGATTTTTAACTTATTCATTCCGTAATTATTAAATTAAAACATTATTTTTTCTTGACTATAGCTGACCAAGCGGAAAAAGATACAGCAACGAAAAGTGTTCTTAAATATTAGAGACTTGCCGCAATTATTCGGAAATTCAACAGGTATTGCCAATGTACGCAACCATGTATTCATGACCTAAACGAAAAAGTGGTACATTCAAATTACAACTGTTTAGAGGCGTACCGAACACAGTAATACATAGACACGCGTATAAACGGATTATTTATATATTGGATGCTAAATTTTAAAATAGTAGGCTTATCAATAAGCCCTCCATCTTTTAAACGGTTTCGCTTTCCTGAAAACCTGTTCTCCTTGTGACAGAAGAGTACTCGAAAGCGTATTCTTCCCTTCACATACCTGTGATGTTTGTCTCTGTGTTGTATTTGATTCGAAAGTTGAACTTGATTCGAAATATAAGGCTGTCAGATGGGGAACATATCGCACCATCCAAAAATATTTCGAGTCATGAGAGGATCATAGGGTGAGAGGGTCGAACACACTAAACATTACTTGACGATAGGGACAGTATGTACGAGGTTCATATAGCCCATTAGCGCCGAGTACAGAAGGAGTTAAAACATAAGAGACCCCACAAAAATGATTTAATCCTTCTCTACGGCAATGCGTTGCTTCAGAAGGCACAAACGCTCGCTTTTTCGCACCCCCATAATTGTCAGACTTTGCACCAGTGTAGTGTCGCCCGTTCCGATCGCTGGTTAGTAGATAACCGTACTCTCGAAAATCGAGAGGATCTCGAATAGCATTTGCTCACCTTTTCCGGCAAGAGGGAATTCACCGGTATGTTAAGCGGTAAGAAAAAGTGGTGAACAATCAAGGTGACAATATAATCTATAACAAATATATTATGCAACTTGAATAATTCGAAGTGCTTCGGAAAATATCGAAAATTAGTATTTTCTCCATATGGCAACATCATATTTTGGATATGCCTGGAAATCTGAGCACAAAACGACTCAAAACGAAACCGCAGGAATATAGTGAAAATATGACGCGCTTGAATACTGCTTACTTGTCCACATGAAAACATATTTTACAGTCAAAATACGCAAGAATTTATTAATCATCATAATGGTGGAAAATACATGGAGTCCCAGCAACATCCTGATATCCTCATCTCCCCTGTATACTCAACAATTTCAATTGCATATGCACCAGTTTAATGTTAAGCTTTTAGTATGCAACCGCCAAAATTACAAGTGAAAATAGCTTGTCATATTTCACACTATAAGAAGCTTTAGGTAAAACCTCACTTTGTTTTCGGTTGCTTACCTGGTTGCCTTCAAGAGTAGCAGTAGCTCCATTAGTGATTTCAACGCCAGCGGCAAGGCCATCGAATATACGATTCTTCCGCAGCACCGGGTGACTCTGCGTAGAGATCAGCACACCCGCCTAAAAAATTTAAAAGTTAATTCTTGAAATAAGCTAGATGCTACTCTGATCAAGTTTAGTGGATACTAACATAACTGAAGTTTGATTTAAGCTTACAACTATTTGTTTGAATGTGGAATGACTACATGCAAAAACATGGAAAATAGGGAAATATAGAAGCACCGTAATATTGTGGCGCCCTAAATCGTAGGCTCTATAAGCATATACACGAATAGCATACCTGCGCATTCCTGAAAATATCGTTCTCCTCAAGTACCCCTTTTCCGCCATTGAAAATGCAAACTCCACCATCTCGTCCGTCATAAATCTTGTTCCGTCGGAGCGTCGGGTTCGAGTCCGTCTTGATCCAAACGCCCGCCATGGCATTATCAAAAATTTCGTTATGCTCCAAGACTCCCAGACCTGGCAAATTTCAAACAGTACTTGTCACGTTAGTCGATATTCTATGTGAACATAAAATCAAATTATTATGACTTTTATCATTTAAGAGGTTTAGTCTACAACGTAAAGTATAATTATTGAAATTATTATTTTTATTATATTTTCGCTAAAGTGTGAGAGCTTGAACATACTTATGTTATACTTAAGTTATCAAACCATATGCAATAACATGTTTTGAACATGCAAGTGTCAAAATCATTCTCGATTAGAAAATAAAAAATTGCATAAAAAATAACTGGATGTGCTTCCATATACAATACCTACTCATAATATGTCAAACTTATCTTCAGCGTGCCATGAGACGTGCTTATTGCGGGTGTAATACGCCAGAAATTGAGCATATTGAAAAAATGTCTTTTTTATATGTGCTATCCTAATTTCTTTGTTAATTTGAAGAATTCCTTCTTTTAAACACCCGAAAACGCGAAGTCGTCAAGAGCACGTGATTTCCCATTAAATGAACCTTAAGCGGATTGTGCACTTCGTGCTGGTAGATAATATGAACGCTTCTACTGCTTGTAGTTTGACGCATATATTTAAGAGATCGTGACGTCCTATGCGAACGGCTTGATTCGCTCCTAGCTCCAATTAATAAGACCGTTCAAAAATCGCCGGCCATCGCTATGCAAGTCGCTGTCTTTCAGAGTACTTTGTAGCTCGCTTGACAGAATGTCCTAAAAAAGATGTTATCAATTGTCGTGCCGTCCTTCGGTCAGTCCGGCAAGCGTAGAGCAGTTCAGTTTGTGGAAATCGAGTTCACTTATTAACCCTCCGAGTTTCAATCCACACTCTTCCATTATGCACGTCTCGAGATGACCGAGAGATCCCAGGAGACCAAATTCACATTGATCTTTTACCAATATTCAGATGATGATTTGCCAGCACTTTTTCTTTCCGTAGGCATTTTCAAAATTTAGCTTTACAAGGCAACATTAACCGTTATGTTTGGGACTGTACAGGTGCTGTGTACAATCGTGTCCCCTCTCATATATTAATTTTCATATTTCAATACAAATGATTTCCAAAAACCACAGTACTCGCCGAAAATTGTTTTCCAGAAAAATAAAAACAATCAGATCGATGGCAAACACCATGTCATTGCGTTCCTGTTCTTAGTCAGGTACCCCCAACGCTTAAAATTTGCTGCTTGATTTAGTCCATATAGATAATAACAAGGAAATGTACTCCGTCGTAGATCCAGATTAATATTTAAAATTTCTACTTATTATCATCGATTAAATTATCAATTATGGATACAAATCCTAATCATCGGTATGATTTTTAAGTGTTATTGTGGAACATACCTCCATTGTACACAAGAACTCCGCCGTTTTGGCCTCCCCAGATCTTGTTTCTTCGAATCATGGGATTACTTCCTGTTCGAATTTGTACACCGGAGTACAGATGGTTGAAGATGTCATTTTCCTCGAGACGACCGTGACCATTATCATAGAAATAGACTCCTACCTGCTTCCCAGAATGAATGCGATTTCGTCGTAGAACTGGCGTGCTACCCGTTGTTATCCATACTCCGGCCAAGGTGTTTGCGTACACCTATACAACAACGATAGGGCAACAGCGATATGCTTAGTGACTCAATAGATGCTACCCAAAGTGATTTACTAAATAGAAGAGCTTTACGAATTATGGAAAAAGCTTAAAAATACTTCTATGTTTATGAGGTTTTGTTATAAACACTGCAACACGACTCGCACCTTCTCAAATATCGCATGAAGCAGTAAGTTAGATATTCGCACTGACTTTTTTCCTTTAAGGGAAATAGGTCCAAGACTAGCTCTTTCTTCAGAAATTTCTTTTTAGAAATTTTAAGCGAAACACGATATAATCTTCACTTCTATATTTTTTTATTTATTGAAAAAGGTTCAAATCTCAATGAACTCTATAGTCCTTTTTAATACAGAATTCTATAACCTCTTCTATTCTCAATCAGAATCACCTGTTCCCATGCATCAAATAGCTGTAACAGTTGAGCTTAAAAATTAGTTTTTTAGGGCCCAGAATTAGCAAACATTTTGAAACATCGATACCAGTTTTCCATAAAATACGAAAGGGTCTGAAATGAACTTATAATAAGTGAGTTTTTAATAGCTGTGTTCCCAACCTTCTTCCATAGACTGTACATATGCGTACTTAAATATTTCCGCTTTTTTTTATTAGGACAGCACTTGTGTACAAGTGAAGGTTGTTGGCGAGCGTGATAAATAATCTCAGTGTTGGAAAAGCTAATTTTGATGTTTTAATACAAACAATTTAAAAAACGCCAGTACCGGCCGAAAATTATTATCCACAAACACAAAAACAATCAGATCGCTGGCGGACACCATGTCATTAAGTTCATTTGCCAACTGAGGTACCCTCGGCGCTTAAAGTTTGCTGCTTAATCTAGTCCGCATAGGCAAGAAGGAATAAAAAGGAATTGCATCTCGTATTAGACCCAGATCAATATTAAAAGTTGTTGATACTGTCGGCCTGGCACATATACAAAACTCTGGAAACCTATATAAGAATTTGAATAAAGCCACAGTTGACAATCCATCTTGAACTCTTACAAAACGCTCCTTAGCATACCCTTAATCATTCCTGCGTCTACTTTATCGAAATTTAAGTTACGAAACTAAACCTTGTCTGGATATTCCTAAAATTTTTGACGATGTATCGAAAACTAAAAATTGGCTAATCCTACTTCGATCGGAGTGAAAGCCGCTACGTTTCTCATTGAAACGAAACTTTAGAATTAGTTGACTCTTTTTTTTATCAAAACATTCAATGCATATTTCTGCCAGAAGGTGAAAAAATTCTGGTTTGCCAAGTTTTGGCGTCACCGCGCTGTTTCAAGAATCTGCTCGTACAAGGGCCAATCTGAATTAAAGCCTTGAATATTTCGGTTAGCACAAACATTTTGTAGAAAAATTCATTTTCTCAGTAAAAATCTCTCCATTCGCCATATTTCCAGACGACACTGTACCGGTTTTAATTGCCGTAAGCGATAAGTACTCCCTCGCAGCCCTTAACTGCAGACTTCCTAAATTTGAATCCGAATTCTCTTTAAAGCCCCTTTATAAGTAATGCAGTATTCTCAACTCCATTGAATACATCCGATGTTGAAGGTGACTTGTTACTAAACATAACAACTTTGTCTTTCAAATAGTTTCATTTAGCTTCTCAGATTTACAATAAAATCTTTTTCATGTAATCTGAGCCAAGTCATCTCCTTTCACAGTTTGATTGAGTAGGTTCTCGTTGTGGAAGTCAACTATTTTTGTTTTACGAGAATAAAAATTTATCATTTTCATCAGGTATCGCCTCTTCTGTCCAATTACAATGATTGTTCAATTTGTTTGAATTCGACACCGCCATATCAATAATAACACTACTACCTTTGAATTATGTACCTTTTTGTGACATTACATTTTTCTTTGCAATATATAGAATAAAATTAACCTCATTTTCTTCGATGAGTCCTTGGCCTTTTTCGTGCACATAGATGCCTCCATGTTGTCCGTGATGGATTTTATTGTGGCGCACAATCGGGTCTGAATTGGTACGAATCTGAATGCCTGCAAGGGCATTACTATGTATATTATTGTGCTCGATAAGGCCGCGACCTTCTCCAAAGATGTACACCCCACCCTGATGTCCATTGTAGATATCGTTTCGCCTTATTGTTGGATTGCTATTGGACGTAATCCACACTCCGGCAAAGTTGTTTGAGTGAATCTTGTTAACGAGGAACTGACCTCGCCCATTCTCGTGCACGTATACCCCACCAGTCTGTCCATGGTGTATTTCGCATCTGTAGAAAGAATTAAAGCGCAATACCAGAGATGATTAGCTCAATAACAACGGCTGCTTACAAATTTCGTGTCCTCAAGTTGCGTACACTATACAAAGGTAAATTTCCGAGGTTTAATTATACGTGATTATGGATGTATTGTATTTGCGCTAAGGTATCAAGGAAGCATACCAAATATCATCTGTGTACCGGTTGCTTATATCGTAAACAAACTCATGGAAAACTCAACATTCACTTTAGATAACGGCTCGCTTGCAAAAGTGTCTGATTTCGATATTAATAATGACGAAATTAGATACAGCTGTGCCACATCACAATAGACCGTGATAATATCCCATTATAGAATACCGCAGTAGGGAAGTTGTCAAGTATACGCGTCCAATGTATGACTGAGGCCGCCGTGTAGTATTATAGTGATCGAAAATAAAGTTCGAGCGTTACCAACAAAACTGTTCCGTAGATAGGTTTCCTAGTGCCTCACTTAGAAGTATGAGACGACAAGTGAAAGGGGCTGGTGACGGTGAAAGCTCAATTGTACTACAACTTATTCGAAAATGGGGTACAGGAAGCCTTCAGCACCAAAAGGTTGGATTTGCTCCCAATGTTTTGAAATGATACGCACCAGCTGTGGTTTTAGAACATTATTAAATCCTTGAGTTAATTATAGGAAATCATTGTTTCTCGGCGTTACAGTTTTATTGTTTTCATTTAAGGAAGATATATGTTCAGTATTTATACGCATCTTTGTGTGTTTAACATAAGGTAGGTTATTGCCTCACACGTTACAGAAGATAAAGAAAAATTAAATAAAGTTTAAAAAGTACACATAAACCTACCGGACCACAGTAGGGTTAGCTCCGGCTTTAACTTCAAATCCTGCGATCCGGTTATTATGGATATCGTTGGCCTCAAAGTAACCGAGTCCGTTGTCGAATGTAAATACTCCGACGTCTCGGCCATGATGAATATGGTTTCGCCGCATTACAGGATTCGCATGATTCTTCACCCAAACTCCAGCTAAGGCATTTCTGCTTGCAAGAAACGCGGCGCACTGTATTAAACTTCTGAATTGTAAAAAAACCAATGGCACTTGCCACTCTATTTTCTAACGTGGAAATAGAGCCGGAAAATGCATATAGAATATCGCCGCCTATACTTTTTACACGCCCCCCCTCAGTTCAAGCTGCAAACGCTACAACTCGTTAACGACAAACTTTTTACAACAAAATTTTAGAGCATTATACCCTGGATACGAGGTAAATTTATTCGTACCTGGATATCTCGTTTTCTTCATAAAGTCCCTGCGCATGATCAGTGATATACAGTCCTACGTTCTCGCAGTCTGATATGTCGCAGTGCCTTAGCGTTGGCTCAGCACCGATTCCTAATACAGCAAATAGGTGTTTTTTAGATGGATGTGATAGATACATATATAACATCTATCTATTATACTGAAGCTATGTGTCCGTTCGTCGATCAAATGCTTTTATGCTAATAAAAAGTTTGCAGATAAGAAGGCTCGACATGCTGACGTCAAAGCACATATTGTTTCAATTTAATCGATCCGAAGGTCTTTTGGCACTATAGTACACAATGGTAGAAAATTATTTTAGTATTTATTATTTGCCAGTTAACAGTATTTGTTTTTGCACAGGGTAGTAGAAGAAAGCTGCAGATGTGCCAAATGGACTTCTCGTAATTTGTTGAGGCGTCAATCTTTACAGAGATTTTTCGAAAGCGATTTTTTCCATAGGCTCTATGATTGAGACTAACTCGGCGCCAAAAAAACCTTGTTAATTCCAACCAACAAAATTGAGGCCGCCTTGAGACTTTAGCGCCACAACACATACATTCCTAACCGATAAAGAATGTAGCAAGTGCAAATAATTTTTAATGAAGGTTCTCGGTTTAATCTATATGGCTCATTTTATTCGGGTGAATCTGAGCGTGATAGACCATGCATTTGATTTTAGGCTTTCTAAAAGTTGAAATAAAAATAAATATAATCGATGCCAGTTATATGCCAAACAGTTGTCAGCATGTCAGCCCCAATTAAAAAATAGAAAGGTTTCCACTAAAGGTGATTCTCTTGATATTTGAAATTTAAAATGTTGGATATCCCTATATATATATATATATATATATATATAACACAGTCAAGACATTATTCTTTATATCCGTACTAGCCATTAAAGCGTTAAGCACTAAGGGACTTAGTGCTTAACGCTAGCCGAACGTTGGTAAATGTTTCGTTTGAAATAGAGGAGTTATTGTACAAAACTCTTCCCGCCTTATATTCATAATTTCCGATGTTCGATTGGTAATTTTAAAATAAAGCTTAGTATGACATTTCTTAGAACGTCCACTGAGCAAAATAACATTTAATGTAACCTTCTTTGTTGGTATTTGTCTGCATTCGCTATCCAGAAATTACCATAGTAGCCTTTATGTTAGTTACTTGGTTCACTCATGCTATGGAATGACCTTTGTAAACATGGTGAACACAGTTTCAAACTATGAACATTCGATAAAAACTCATTTGGAAGCTTTCGAATGATGGAGTGGAAGCTCTCGGCTTGAATGATATAAACATGTTTTATAACACTTTCGTTGTTTCCTTTTGAAAATGTAATACTGTTAATGAGAACCTAACAACAAAATTAGTAACGTTATGTGAAAAAATTGTTTGTCTTTTGTTTACCTGATACACAAACAGCGGCGCCGACAACAGATTGAGAGCGGATTATACAATGGTCTATGACTGGCGCCGAATTCTCGTTGATTTCCAAACAGTAATGTTTATGGTGAGGCACTAAATGGACAAAAGAATATTAAAAGGACAATCAATGAAACTTCATCTATTTGCGAACTATTAAGGCACATAGACATCTTTGGAACATCATAAAATAAGTAGCTTAAATGATTGCTTATTGAAATTATTTGTGGACATTTTCATATAATTAGAAATAACTAACACAGCGTACCTGTTAAATAATTTTATGTTCGTTAGCTCGAAGAAATATGGAGTTGTCTAACACGTTCGCAAACAAAGAAATAAAATGGCTTAGGTTACTTCAGCTGTTTCTTACAAATTTATACAAAACATGTTTTCCGTTGTAGGCCAATAAAGCATAGTAGTAGATTTAACTAAACGGGACCACAACAAAACTATACGTTGGGCATGCATATTTATAAAAAAAGCACACTAGATTTTTACGAATGTGCTTTAAGGTTGTATTTTATGTGTCAGATACACACGGTAAAAGCATCAGTGGATACACGTTATTCGGAAAACACAAAGTCAGATGAAAGTGGTTCAATAAAGCTAAAATGAGCGTAAGACCCAGCCCTTGCACATTCATTTTAATTGATAAATAGAGTTTTCAAATACAAATCCTACGAACCGTTCACGACGAGTTTGAGGGGGACTAAAATTTAAATACGTCGGTTTGGTACCTTGAGCACTATAAAAAACTTAACTGCCTCACCTTAACTAAGGTGCCTCTGTATGTGTATTTGTCTGGATTTGAGTGAAGCATGCCTTATTTGACATACTTTATTAACATAAGTCGTCAACAGTTTAAATAGCTTTACGGTATTCCGTGAGGTAACTAGGGTGATAAAAAATGACCGGAAAACTCATATTGCTTGAACAAGGCTATCCACCTCGTTAATACTGTTGTACTGAATAGAGTTCAAAGTGAGATTATTACAGTTAAATAGTGGATTTAAGGTGAATTCCTGGGGTCTCAGTGATGAGCAAGGTTAAAATTTTAGGCTTACGTAACAAAGAGCTATATAACCACGCATAAAAGCCTAAACACTCTTTTGACCACTAAGCCATCTATGTGCAGTTTGGTATTTGTTTGGAATTTGGAAAAAACACACAAAAGAATGCGATACATCTAATGAAAAAACAAATTGAGAAACTATAAAAATACTTTCAGAAAAAGGCGACTATAGCGTTAAGCAATCACGAAGACAGATTGCTTTCGACGCTTAATAGATACAAAACGGCAAGAATACAGAACAAAAAGTGTACCATAAATAAACAAGTTCAACGGTGCTATTGACAATAGGATAACCCCTAAAGGACGACCTAGAAAATTGTATGCACAGTAATCTTTTGTCTCACACTGAAAGATACTCTGGTGTATCCACAAAAAGACGGGGAAACCGCAGTTACGGCACTGAAGTGGGCAGAAGTAAATATCCATATATTTTCGAACACATTTTTAACACATCTCTACAAAGTCTACAAAACAATTTTGAAGACATGGATCGATTATTAATCTATATGCATGAATGAAGCAGAAAATTATCTATTGTAGTAATGATGTACGCGGTTTGTAGCTGTACTAACCACTTGAGCAGACCTCTGGGACAAAGCGTAGAGTTACATAGCCGAGGTAAGAGCCTCGACTTCCTTCAACGAACGTTATTGTAGATTCGGTGTCACGGTCAAGGACCACAGTTTCTGCTGGATTCCAACCTGGGCCACACCCCAGCATATGTACAGGACTGTCCACAACTAAAAATTCATTCTTATAATTTCCACTGTGAATCAAGATGAGTGGATGCAATCTTTCCGAGACAACGGCATGGCATCCGTTTGGTACTAAGGCGCGTCCACAGGAATCGTCTCCTCGACCGCTACTGACCCCAGACGATGTCGTCGAACCAGAAGAGGAGGAGCCATGTAATACGTGGTGGCCCGGTTGCTGTGCAAACGTTGCACTGCTAGAGTTGTCCATTTCTTCAGTATAAGCAAATGCACTTTCGATTGTGTCAAAGTATGTGATCGTCCTCCCTCGATATCTGAAAATCAAGCAATAAGTGATAACCAATAAAGGACGCTCCTAAGCACACGTTAGATTCCATTTTATCTTAGGTAATCTAAGGGTTTCTTAGTTGCAGGTCGGCACATTTAAAAAATGTCACTAAAATAAAAACGAACTTTTTGAATTCTACACACACGAGAATGGTTTAGGTTAATTGCGATTATAATAAATTCATCCAAAATAGTCCTTAGATACTAGTGAACAAAAAAATAAATTCCTTTTGAGAAATCGAACTGTGTTTGAAAGTGATCTTACAAAACATGCGGACAACGTCAAATATGAGCTAGTGAATACATTTATAATTAAGCCGGCTTTTGCTGTGCTTTACCGGTGTTCAACTTATTCCTTCACCTTTTAAATTATTTAACTGTATGCCACATATATTATTTTTGCTGTTAGATTTTAAAATCCTAACAACGACTGTTTAAAATAAACAGTATTATGCAGATCATATATAATCGATCAACCATTGTCTATTCACGTTACATCAACGGACAACACCTTTGATACAGTTTAATAAGGCTATATTCCTTTCAAGGTTTCCATGCTACAAAAAATTCTTTGGAAACGTTGAACTTTAAGATTAAGGTTGACACATGACGCCATCTCCACAGTCGAATTCGACATAAATTACGTGATTTTACACTCAATCTACTCTTCTGTATCAACTTCAGAGCTAATGTTATTTATAGTTGAAATAGACAAATATTATCAATGACTTCTGATTAGTAGTTTCCACTCTATTTATCAATTTCCATTTCAAGGTTGTGTAATAAAATATTTTCATTTCGAGAATAAGACTACAAATTAGAAGCCCAAATTACCTTTCAGGATTGGCTTCAACCTTTGCTTGCCAGCCAGGACGGACGTGGACACCTCTGTAGAGCTGACGAAAGCTCTCTTTCCACGGGTTGTCTGCCCAGACAAGCCCACATCCTGAAACACCAATCATATTTTTTGCCGATATATATACATACATTATATATATATATATACAGGAAAAGAACGATAAATGCCTAGATTGGTATACGTTGCATACATGCTCCAATATTTCTCTTTTTTTCTTTCTTTACTTTTGTTATTTAAAGGCGTATCGTGCTGAAGTGTAATTTTTGAACAATATGCAGAAGCTCACTTTGTTCAGTAAAAGGCACATTTCGGGCCTGGTATAAGTTTATGAATACTCACACTACCGCGTTTAGGCGACTCTATGAGAGGCTCGAAGATTAGGCAAACTGAATGATACTAAATACGAACAAGGCTGCAAGTAGGGAATATGATGCAGAATCAAAAACTTCAATGAAACGTGGCCGCACGTTGTGAACGTTCACTTTGAAAAATCATTTAGAGAAGGCGTAAATCTACTATTACTTGGATACGTCCGGCCTTAACGTGGGTTAAGCAAGCACGAACTAAGACTTTCGAGAGCAACTGATCTGAAGTGATAATTTACCAATTGCGGGAAGGTGCAAACCTTCGGTTTAAAACAAGTCAACTAGAACCGCGAAAAGACATTTAAAAAAATCCTATCAAAAAATTTAGATCACCAACCGTGGTAGTCATCCATGCGCGTAGGGATGTAAGGGGGTGATATCATCGAAAAAAGGTTTTTATGAAAAACCGCATGCTGGAATTTGATGCTCCTTTTACACATAAAAAAATACATATCTGCAAACCGCCAACCGCCTGGTCATAGCATTTTCCTGCAATTTCATCATTGCCGTACGCATGGCGAAGATTTTCAAAATAAACGATGGCGGTGAGCTCTCCACACGACCCACTGTCCAACGGTGTCACGACTCAAATGAAACTTGGAAACTCAAAGGGGCCCGCTGCGGCGCTATGGGCAATTTTAAGCTTGCGTCGATCGAAGCTTTGCTGTACGATGAAATTGAGAATACGATGCTTGAACGGTCCTCCAAGTAGTTTTTAAATGTTAACAAGTTGCTTATGTACAATTGATCAGAAAGTGCTAAAGTGCTTAATGATAGACGGTTACTTCAACTTCACAGTAAAAAGTGAATAACAAATCAATGATATCAAAACTAAACTACAGTTTAGAAATGAAGAAACCGTATATGTTTTTTGGCACCTAATAAAGCCGGTGACGACGACGATGTTGATGGTGATGTTGAGTTTCCGTGTCCGGCTCCGTATACACTCAAAGCTAGACCTACAGGATAAATCACATGTAATACCCATTTTAGTTAGCCCCTCCTATTGAGTAGAACCTCAAACTAATATAAAAGTTTTATACGAAGGATTTAATATCTTAAGGAAAATGTGTAAGACACTGTGTGTATTGTACGTGAGTACGTTTATTCAATAATCACAACCTCTAGTACATTTGAGGAGGGCTTTAGTGACTTTGTCTTTTTTCATAAGAAATATGGCCTCAACGTGGAAATGAAGTATTGGGCACAGGAATGCATTAGCATAACTTAGTAAAACAAAAACCACTAAGTGCCATAACCTCCGTAATATAAAGACATTATACATGTTATGGGTCGGGAGTGCGGCTGTTATCTACGCCGGTCACACACAGTTGCATAGTTTGCTCATGTCAACTAATTTTACTGTGCCTAAGCAGATATTCAAACCCGAAATCGTATGATAGATTGTTCGGCATGCCACCCATCCACCTGTGCACTTTTTGGACGCCATTCAAGTCTTGGACAACTGCAGCATGCCTATATAGCTCAATTTAAAGGGAGGTTGGGTTTGGATATCAGCCGTTACCCACCTTAACGCTGATGTAAAATAAAAACGCACCCCGAGGGCGCAGAATTTATTTTTTCCGAATTGAGGAAAGTAGATTCTATAAATCGGAGGAATTACCATGGTTGCTATTGGGTGCACCTCCGGTATCAGCGAGATGTCCTGGATATGAAGGCCTTGCCTCTGCTCCTTGTATAGGTTGTACTCGTTCAGGCGCAATCCACGGCTTCACAAGCATACCCGGTGTAACTCCGGATCCATTTGATGTTCCTGATAATAGGGATAAGAGTGAACTCTGTTTTGACATATTTCTTGTGTTTCACGTGCTTTAAAAAAGTTATGATACCATTCATCGAACCCATATGGAGTACACAAAACTCTAATTTTAAGAAAACATGCGTTTCCCCATCCTAAGATCTACACAGGAGCAAGTAGTGAAAAAGTAGGTTTTAAGGTGGATTCAAACTATGCTGCATAACATGCGCTAAATAGTAGTATCCCACAAAAAATAAGTTCTTGTAAATTTGCATTTGGCACGATTAAATACACTCGCGTGCATTTAATTGGCTGCACGAGATGTATAATAACACATGAATATATAATACCATGAGCATTCATATAAGGAATCTATGGTTATGTAATATAATTATAATATTAATAACGTACGTCAAACGTGCGCCGCTTCCGCGTTAGTCCAATGCAAGGTCGAACTCTTTCCCATACTGTTCTCTGTATCTTCACGCGAAGTGTTAAGGAACAGCTTACTCGTTATATAGTTAGCCATATATTCAACATAGTTGAACAAATCAATAGCTTACACCAAGATAGGCTGGCGCTTACCCGAAGCTGTTGAAATTAAGCCCTGCAAGGGTGGAGGGGGGCTGACTGCACCCACCCGATGTCCATCAACGTCGTTAATGGGTAGAAGGGGCGGATGAAAAACAGCGGGCTGTGGGGATTGCTGCAATACTGGAATGCTACCAGTGGTGACGTGAGAGCTTGCAGTTCCAACACCTGCCCCTGGTTGAACGAAATATAAATTTCCAGTACCACCCTGGCCGAAACCTCCCGTCATCAGCGGAAGCTCAAACTCGAACACGCTCTGATAAAGACGCTTCCAAAGCTCCGTATCGCAAGCTAAGATATAGGAATATAAGAAATAAGCGCTGTAAACCTTTCATGCTTGATATCATCGATGAATACTATTTTATTCAAAAAATACTCTAGTCCTCTATATCTAGTTAGTCATATATGTCTGGGTTGTGGTCTGCCATGCTGGTCTCAGTGATTCTTTCTCACTTGAGAGCTATTCCAGTCAAAGCAACACGATGCTGGATAAGTAACTGCGCCTTATCACTTTGACCCAGAAGCTTCAAAAGACACCTCGTGACTGAGCCTCTTGGATAAGCTAGCGCGTACCTCCAAAAGGTTATTTAGCTATGCTAATAAGCGAATACGAGAGAGAGAAATAATGACTTAAAGATGTAACGCAGACTCATCTCGTTCCTCATGCTCGGATAAGGCAGACTCATCCAGTCGAAGACCGCGAATTGAATAATCGCAAAATTAGCGTGCAAGCCACGCTTTGTTATTATCGTAGATCTAGAATAGGCGGACCCAATATAAAATAAGCACCTGGCCATTTGCAAGCTTCGTGTAAAAGCAAACAATAAATTCAGCCCATTATGTCTCTTTAATTAAGGAATGATCAGAGGCTTTTTCAAACTTATTTATTTTTTATGCATTTGTGCTCGACTAAGCTGAATGGAGGCTGCTTAAATTATCCGGAATAATATTTTGGTTTTTTTATTGCATACTATGTTCTGCTGAAGACATTTCCGCATGCTCAGATAGACATGACTGTGGAAAAAGAAAAAAGTATATATATGAATCCTAATGGAGATTTTTAAATGCTTAGATGTGAATAAATAAAATATAAATTATAGTTTATCATGTATTACACACGCGTATCGCGTAATAAAATAAATAAAAACGAAAAAGATAAGTATATGATGCATTTACTAAATGTGCAATAAAAGACATTCAACAACCACTGTAACTCCATAGTACAAATCCTGCATATACTGTTAGTCTTCTGTACTCTATAGACTTTTAAGAATAAAATAAAAATGTTTGAATTTGATTAATTTTGATGAGAAACTCCAAACTTTTACAGGTTTGGAAAAATGTTCAGTCAAGAATCTAACAAAATGACAGTTTGACTTACCAATGACGTAAAAGCGTCGGCACACCTGCGCCAGTCGGCACAGGTCTTGCTCCAGTAGATAGGATGCAATGTTTAGCAGTAACTCGTCTGGAAGTTCTGTAATTTCAAGACCTCGGGCCGCTGTTTCAATTGTTTCTGTTTCTGTTCCCATTCGGTCGGCCAGAGTTGAAGGATCGGTAGAACCACCCGCGGATGAACCACTGCTTAAGATACCTGTAGTAAATCAAGCCATACGCAACAAATAGCCAAAAGACCAAATATGATTCAGCTTCATCACACTGTATTCATGTAAAGCTAAACCACGATGTTGCGTGCTTGTGTCATTGTAGGAATACGAATTGTGCTTACCGCGCGGAAAATTGTGTACAGAAAATTATGATGTTCAAAACCGAAGACGAAAATAATGACTATTTGGGTAACACATTGGGCATAAGCTGTTTACTTAAACCCGTTATAACATATGATGCTTCATGTGGTTGTCTGCGTGACTAAAAACGTACCTTACTTTTTAAAAATGCACTATATTTCTTGATTTAAAAACGCATACGCTTAAAAAAATATCTTCCATCTAAATTAGTTATGCATAAGAAAGTTTTGAACTTTTAGGCACCTCGGTAATTTATGTAAATATGAGCCTAAGGGTTATAAGTACATAAACTACAACGCGAACAGCACAGCAGACAGAGCGATCGATTTTTAGCCACCTTACATAATTTTTATGACCAATTAAGGTTTACAGAACTCACGTTTCTCATACGAACGTTTTGCTGGAAGTTTAAGCGGTTTCGTCGAAATTTAGTATTTTTCCAGGACAATCTGTAAAACCTATTTTTGCGCTGTTTTGAATTTAGAAAAATTGAGAAATGCGTGCTTGCAAAATGAGGCTACCTTACGTGTAATCGGTGATCATGAAACTTCAGCATGTACCACCAAATCCCCCGAAATTATAAACTAAGCTTACCTTCCATAGATGCTTCATTTTGACCAACTGGTGAGGAGCTTCCTACAGACGCGCTTGTTGGAAGTACTGGTTCGAGAGCCATCAACTCAGAGCAATGCGCATCCAGACACAACGGCTCTTCAGGAGACGAACTGCCTGTTCGCCGCTGACGTTTTCGGGGTACCGTCGCTCCCCAATTAGGCCCTCCATCATAAAGCTTTCGCCGTAGGTCGTATGGCGGTTGATGGGGGGCAACAGCGCCTACGGCTCCTAATGGACTACACAGTGACGCTCCCATTGGTGTACCTTGAACAGTGATAGCTTTTTCAATATTTAATATGATCTGGGATAATTTTCTGATTAGTTACCATTCTGCGCATAGCTGTAATAATTATATTCGATCTTGGAGCTCGGTTAGATAGAAACTGCTGGTTTCCTAAAATTGCCTTGGACTACTCAAAACATGGTGCCTCAGGTGGGATTCAAGGCTAAATTCTAACTGAAAGTCCACGCTTCTAAATCCATTTCACTACCATTAATTCTGCTGGCGTAGTGGTACAAATAGACAAATCAATTACAAACGTCCACTCGTCGTCATAAAAGCAAGCACACAGATTTTAAAGGTACAACGTAATACTCGCAATTCATTTTCCAATGAATGGTCTTG
Source organism: Tropilaelaps mercedesae (assembly GCA_002081605.1). Taxonomy (NCBI): domain Eukaryota; kingdom Metazoa; phylum Arthropoda; class Arachnida; order Mesostigmata; family Laelapidae; genus Tropilaelaps; species Tropilaelaps mercedesae. The sequence continues at coordinate 21,180 of MNPL01002850.1, forward strand.
ATTCCATTCACTTGCATGTTCGATAAGTTCAGTGAATTTCCACTAATAAAAGGTATTCTAAAGATATGGAAAAACTTCAAACCTACATAAAATCATATGTGCCTAATATTTTTGTATTCTCTTATAAAGGTGACATAATGACCAGTTGCTTTGTATATAATTTCTTAATTATATTTTTAAAATTTATATTGTCAAGTCAGTTTTTAAGAAAACATAGAAAAAAGTTCGACCCAGGTTTGTTGTAAAATATCACTCACATACGAATGTATATGGAAAGTTCCATCAAAACCATCAGTGAAATCGCTTGTTTGAAAACTTTATGCCACGGCCAATGTCCGATAACTTTATTAATTTTCGCTTCCATCGGGATTAATATAGATTTCAAAAGAAGAACATTTCTATAATAACTGTTTTACACAATATTTGTTAACGAAACTTTGCACGCATATTCTAACTTGATATGAATATTACTTAAAAGAAAATGCAAAGGAGATATACGCATTAGTTTCTAAAAATCCACTCAACTGTTTAATTATTAAAAATACTTATGATGAACACTTATCATACACAAAAAAATGCTCATTGCATAACCTCTCAAACAAATGAAGTAATATCAATCATGAATGATTTCACTAATCCTTGAAGTCTTTCCGTATTTCGGACACTTGTTACTTGTAAAAATGAACGCCTTAATGAACGCCTTAAGTAAAAAGGTATTGAATTATTAAACGGATGCTTCTAGTTTCTGTGAGAAAACCAAAAGGTGCGCGCTTGTGAGTGTTCTTGTAAAACAAAGTCGAGTGAAATGTCTCACGCAAACTTGTTTATCAGTTACTTTAAAACCTTATGCCCCTTCCAATCTTTACGTATGAAACCCTGAGGAGGCAGAACCATGTCACGTTTAATCTGATTGAGGAGGTTAGTGGCTACCTTCCAAGAATATCGGGACACCAAAGTGCCGCAGACCTTCATAAGCAGAGACTATACGAAATGCGACCATAGATAGGTAGAAACCTATAGAATTGACATCGTAGCTCATCTCTCACACAGGATATTTCACAAAGGCTCGAGGGGGAACGTACACGTTCGATCGCCGTAATCGTTTTTCAAAGATGAATTTTACAGTGATATGCAAATAAAGTAGAAATAACGCAATAAAACACCCTATTAGGAGTGCTGGGATCATTAGTTACTGCCCCCTAACCAGCGAGGTGGAATAAACAGGCAACCTAAATTTCCGGATAGGACACGTGAGAATTAAGATACAATATATCTCTAGTACAAGCTTCTTAATGATATAAGTATTATGAATAAGTCCCCGGGTTTTAAAATCGTAGATTATTAGCGTCCCTTTTAGGTACAAAATAGTTGTCTATATAGAATATGTGAATAATACTTTACGATTTCTCCGCCAAGAAACAGTGAATTTTTGCCTAACACAGAAGAACTTTCATTCTAACTTTCTATATTCTACTCCATACCCACGACAACCAAGTATGCGTCTGCATCTACAATACTTTACTGAATCGGCTGTCTCAAAGGCTATTTGTATCAAAGCAATGATACCATATCGATAATTTACTGTATCATTCTCTTGGGAATATCTGGACTGTAAAAGAGTTCTTGGCAAGCAGGGCCAAAGCCGTACCGAGCGAATGCTTTCACATTTAAGTTTGTTGTCATTGCATGATGAAGAGAAATCGAAAATACCATGCATAGTAACCAAGTGCTACATGTGGAAACATAAATAACGTTTAGAAACGCAAACAGTAGATACCTGGAACGTGGTGTTGGCCGTTGATGCTATTATTGGTTTCATTGACGTGCATGCTGGTGCTGCCACAAGTGGTGTTGCACTGTTGCTGCTGTGCTTGCTTTTGCTGTTGCAGTTGAAACTGAGCAGTATTGTCAATGCTATTACTGTTGTTTAAATTATTCGAGCTAGTTGCGGCTGTCGCTGTAGCAGAGGTTGTGGTTGACGTAGCCTGTGTTGAGGCCATTGGTACTAGCCGCTGTTCTCGTACGGGATCTATCTGATCGTCCGAAACAGCGCTACGTCCTCCTCGTGTAACTGAATTGGTATTGTTGCTCTGGACTCCACCACTTGAAGATGTAGAACAACCTAATTCGCAAGACAATATGATTATGAAAGCTGTTTACGGAAGACGAATAGCATCCAATTTAAGCAAGATACCCTAAATATTGGCTTATTCCAAAAAAACTCATGTCAACATAAACAAAGATATAGACAACACATACGGCTTTTCGACGGCCATTTGTTAAGCGTGCAAGATATAAAATAAGCAAGCCAGCATGGATTCCCTCATAGTGTAACCGAACCGGAGCATATGGTCACTATCACAGGAGAAAAAGCACTTTCCAATAATAGGGATAATGAACTTGTATGCTTAATCGTGTAACAATATCATAGTTTACATAAATAAAAAAAAAGATGTTTCTCTTATGCACAAGCCAGATAAAAGCTGCTTTGCCGATTCGAGGTCGTGTAACAGGGAACCAATTTCTACTGAGAATTCCGCCAGAGCCGACACTACTTTAGCTATGTCTATTACCAAACAATTCGCTAGAGGGAATAAATAGTATCTTATTTGTTGATATAGCTTTGTGTATAAAGTATCTGTGTTTAGGAGATCGCTTACTTTTTAAAGTAGCTTTGTCTCCGAAATTGCCTAGTTTTAGCTTTATTCAGTCGGTCACTATTTTCTAGGACAGCTTCGTTTAATTTATCACCGATTTATGGCAGTATGCCTTTTGCTGACGGATGGGTGCTTAAGAAATAAATACCATTGAGAGCATGTTGTATTTTTTCAACTTTGGTGTCTATTCTACACGAAACTTAATTAAAATATTAGTATGTTTTATTAGAGACTGAAAAACTCAACTAAGATCAAGTACTGAATTTCCAATCTCAGTTTTCCATTCTGTCAAACATTTTAATAATTTTAGTAAACCGCAAGCAACGAAACGTAGCTACAAAGAGTGCGTCATTATATGGATCCAAAAATATGTTAGCTTGTCAAGTATTCGAAACTTTTTTTCACAATACATTTGTGCTCCGAAAAAATGAAATACACCGGATTTACTATAAAATAAAACTTCATATCCTGAAGCAATATTTTCCTGAGTACATTTAAGGACAGCTGCAGGCAAAACTAAAAAATCAAAAAAGTTACTTCAGGCTATATTCGACCGGAATATATTGTACAACAGTGGCGATAGAGATGATTAAACACACAACAAGATAAAGTAATACAAAATAAATCCATTATATTTTCCTATCATAATGATATGCTTAATTATATACATCGTAATATATTTTATTAAAATTATGTTACAAAATGCCATTTAAAAAATTTCACCACAAAGAACAGCGAAATATACATTTTTCTGAAAGGTGTACAAATCAGAGACATGTATTTTAGATTCACACCTATTAGATGAAAACCCCTATAAAGATAATTAGCCTTGAGCATATCTCAGCGGGATTGTAGAGCGTTATGTAGAAATCCTTCCGTTTTGACATCTTGCCTAAGATTATATTGACATCTTGCTATCAGTACGTATATAAATAGTTTTATGCGCGCGGAATAATAGAATGGGACATAGACCAGGATCATGTGTCAGAAAAATTAAGCAAGGTCCCAAGGCTCACAGCACGTAATAGTTATGTATTCAATTATATTAATAAAGAAATTTTGCATTTTGTGTAAAGGAATTCGACAGACTCGGCACAAAGATCGGTTTTCGATAATGATTTTGTATATCAATTTATATAAAGCATGACAGGTCTAAAATTTAATGTCACTAGAACTACTCGTTAATTTTTCAAGCGAAGAGTTGCTTCTACCTTAACATTGAAATACTGACGGTTTTTCGTTTCTAGCAAATACTCAATTTTTGCTATAAAACGCTGTAGTAATTCTTCTGAATGTAAGCCAAATAAAGACATACCTATACGTAGCTACTTAATTCTCACCTGAAACAAATATACAACGTATAGCGGATTTTTTGGCAGAGCCCCCACTGCAGACACTTTTTCGCCGAAGACTCATGCGTGCTGAACCTGGGGTATGCTTATTACCAGGCGTCTTCGAAGACATGGCGTACGGGTCAGCAATCCCTCGTTGAAGTAAGTAGACGTACTCAGCAAAGGATAATCACTCCAGACGTGCAACGTGACCGAAAAATGGCTGCGAAACTGATTACAGAGAGCTATACAGAAGCCCAGGAGACGTACATAACTACCGCTGCACACTTTTTTGGCCACTTCCCTGAGTAAGTTTAGCCTCAGGAATCACTTCATCCTGCCACCATTCTTGCACTTGCACACTGTTGCCACATTTTTAGTTGGTAAGAACTGCTAGCCTGTTCGTCTTTTCTCACTATTTTTGTTTGTGAATTCGTGGGGGGGTACCCATAACTACATAGCTTTGACCAAGGTCGCACGTACAGACACGGCCGTTCCGTTCATCAGAGATCAAGAGAGTTTTCTAAAAACGAATGAGCGTTGTCGATATGCTGTTTAATCGCTGTCCTTCCCTTCACTAACAAGCGGAGGTCGCCATCTTTGCTGTTACACAACATTGATGGACTAATGGGGACCGGAAGGGCGCCATTAAAAGGCTTACTCGCGCAGAACACCTTGCCGCGGCAATATTTAAATTAAGCTGCTTTCATTGATCAGATTACAGGAGAAATTTCTGCGTCTCCTTGCTTTGATCACAGCAGTACCATTTTCCATTTTTTTAGCCTATGTTCTCTTCTATATATGGCATTTCTCTTATAATAAGATAGAACAAAAATCTAGGCTTTTTCCAGTAAAAAACATATTACGAGAAGCCTTACGTGCCGAAAGTTATTATGTGAAGAATAGCCGTCTGGTTTTCTGTTTAAGTCTAATGGGAAGAATCAGACGGCCTTATTCTTATCTTCTATAGCTAAAGAAGCGCCATAGTATGGCAGTATACTGATCTGCCGGCTGCACGCTTCAGCCATTTGTAAGACATAGGGAAACCGAGCTCGTTGACAAAAAAAATATGAGAGTGTGTACGAGAGGCTAACTTAGCAAGCGCTAGGAGAACGTACACGTTTATATTTCAACACCTACTACTAGAGAAAAGGTAATTCAGCTGCTGGGATAAACACCTTAATGCGTTGGGCAGAAATGGGCTTCATTTTTTAATGTTTGTGTAAGTTAACGGGAAAGTTAACCGTACACGATTGTGGTGCGTAATTATCGCCGATAAGAAAATATAAATAAACTTGACGCTAGAGAAATAAGAGCGCTGTTTCTATATCGAAATAGTAAAAAAGTACCAAAGTAATCTTTCGGCACGTTTCGCCCTGATTTTTAAAAGGATCGTTGGTGATATAGTAAATACCCAATTAATCAGCGTACATCAAAGTAAACATTTTAACTGAGAAATGTTAATGCATATTTTACGCGAATTGACAGTTTAAATTATTGCCAGTTGCTGAAAATGCTATTTATAAATACTTTATCTAAAGAGGTAGAATACGCATTTTTAAAAATGTTCGTAAAAGCGTTAATAAAAATATTTTTGGACAATTTTTCTTGAATGAAAACATTGGTCGGTTTTTGAATTAAAATTAAATTTGCTAAAATTTGTTACTGTGTGAATAGCCCATATTCAGTCGTTCTCGGTCGGACTCACATCGTTCTGGTGCTATTTTTCCTTTAGATTGTATTGACCTCCTAGCTAGGTGAACCCCTGAAAGCTCAAACATACTTAAAAAGTCAGACAAATTTTGACGATACTTGGCCAGTTTGCTCATTTTGAGTGGGTGGTCTGAGTATTTTTGTAAGAAAAAATGTTATCCTATTTATTACTATTTAGTTGCCAGACGTGAAGAATGTTATGAACCATTCGCAGGCGTACTCAGATGTTAAAGGCGGCGTAGCGACGCGATAACAGCGCAGCACTTGGATTGAGTTCGTTTAAGTAGACTGCCATTTTAGGGTTGCATGCGAGTTTAAACCCGAACCCTGACTGCTGGAGATAATGGCTGTTGGATTCGGTAAAGCTGGACAGACTCAAGCGAAACCAATCGTTGCAAATGTTGGAACAAAGTAATATCAACTTTCTTTGTATTTATGTCAAGTCAAAACTCTCGAAGGCTTTAATCACCTCTTCAACACAGGCCATTACCCTCTGAATGTCCAAATAGAATATAGAGAGATATTAAAAAGCAAAAAACGTGTCATTCGCATAGGTCCTAATATTCAACGCTAGATTCCACATCGACGACTATTACCACTTGTCCTCGACTTTCTGTCGAAGGTATTACTTTTGGCGTTCTACCTTCGATAGAATCCGTTATTTCTGCCATGGGTGATATATATAAATCAAGAAATTTGAAGTTGCAAAAACCGAACTCACAAGAGGTCAAAAACCCATTCGAATTCACGTATTCCTTTGCGTCAGAAAATACAAGCTTATCAATGACTTAAAAATCAACCAACCTTACTGAGCTACCGTTTTTGGAGAATGTGTGGTTACCTTAATTTTTAAAGAGCGGAAAAACCCTGGATTCCTCCAGCCTCCGCGGAAAAGAGCCGAACGATACAGAAGGGTTAGCCAGATGTCCCAAGATGTAAGTAAGGCTGATAATGCTAATCGTAACCATTTAATGGGTACATTAGTGACACCAACATTCCACTAGGCGTTTGTGGATCAAGCACCTTTTACTTCGAAGGCACTGATACGCAAGAATTTAAAAGAAGACATTTGAGATAAGTAGAGGACTCCAAGGTTATACGAATATCGTTTTCATTTTAAAAAGACGATACAATTCTCACACCTAAGGCCGCCAGGTGCAGGTCTAGCTCGTTAGTTACTAAGATTAGATTTATTTTTGTTCCTAGAGCTGCAACTGTAAGAAGATGTTACTGCACGCCTACGATCTCGTTTGCACGTATGCCGGCTGTGTAAGCAATTTTAGATTTTTGATATCTTGAGTTCAAGCGCCATCAATCATATTTATTAACATTTTAACGGGGACTACAAATGAGGCCGTGAAACGAAACACTATGTGATGCTACCAGAACAATTGTAGCAGAGTAATTTATTATAGAGCTGCGAAATAGTGCCAGTGGACACCTCAAAAGCAAACTTAACATCGGTACCATCGTAAACCTGCAGCCAAGATGTGGTCCCACGTTCCGTCAGTGCTTTGGTCCTATCGCAAGTCTGCCTCGTGGATAGTGTACTCTAAGTGCTTCTTCCGGGCACACGGCACTGAAGACGCCCATGACTGCTCGTCGCGGCCGTTTCGGCGTGCATCTCTCATTTTAATGATGTTAAGTTTCCACTGTCCATCTTCTGCTGTGGTTGCTGCTGCCACTTGTCACATGCTAAAGTTCTCTTGCGTGTTCCCGCGTGTACATTATGGAAAGGTATCACATTACCTATGGACGACTTACTGTAATGACAGACCTATATGCTGCATGCTTGTTCATTCGAAAAACAGGGAAACTCTTTTAAGCAGCGTTTGAGAACCTGTAGCTAGTAAATAGAGTGCTATCCAGTCAAAGCCTTTTGATGATTCTACTTGTGCCCTATCCATTTTTTTATTACATCTCTAGCTTCCAGCGTTGCGTTTTTTCTAAACCAGTTTTTGGGTCGGCGACTCGACAGCCGTTTGCTCGTTCAGCTTAGTTTGAGACATCTGGTTGAGAGCAGAATTCTAACCGTCGACCTGTGTAGGTAGGTCGATGCCTTCCTCCCTTCGTCTCCCACGTACGTTTTTTCTTAGTTTATACATATGGCGGTTGTCTAACATTTATTCTGCTTTGTGGCTCTACATTGCCT